>JARFNZ010128114.1:0-11523 GCA_031763405.1 Balanus nubilus
AGGAGAGGAGAGGAGAGGAGAGGAGAGGAGAGGAGAGGAGAGGAGAGGAGAGGAGAGGAGAGGAGAGGAGAGGAGAGTTATGATAGGGATAAGAAATTTCGTACAGCAATTTGTTTGTGCACGTGCAAATTTATTGTGCACGTGAGTGATTGCACTTCCCTCAGAGCGGATGGCAGCGTTCAGTCGTCACTTCCACCGCAGGATACTTCACCTGATGGTGTTCGGTCACTATCTCCAAGGTATCCACCCCAGCACATTCCGCAAGTCCTGCAGGGAGTCAAACTGCTGACGGTAAGGCAACTGCCTCCGCCAGGACGCCTAGACGCAGTAGTCCACAGGGCTAACAACGTTTAATGAATTTGGCGACCATTCGTTCTGGTCGATGAAGGAACACCGTTCCGCCGGGAGACCCTGGGATTATCTGCTCCTATAGAAAAAGAGTTATATTTTACTGTACCTTAGGTGAAACCATGCCATCTGAATGCAGCTTCTCATAAGCAGGTAGCAGCTGCTACAACAGGAGTGAGTTGTGAGACATCGAATCCATCTTTGCCTGTTGGGTCTCTACGGAAGGGCATGTCAATGAAGGATCTCAGACGGCGATTTTCCCTTCTAAGTTTGCCTGATCCTGTGTCCGTCCTCCAGCTTTTTCATGAACTGATTAATTTGGTTTGATGAATCGCACGTGGCATAACACGTGCAATTGAAATTCAACATGAAAACATAGAGAACATATGAAGACGTACGGAAAAGCAAAATATGTCATGTTATCTTCACAGTGCTACATATATCACGATCAACTCCACAGCATCGGATAAAATTGTACACATCAGTCGAAAATGTTGTGATGTTATATCGTCCAAATTTCAGGGTTTCTGGCGTGCATTTCAATAGAAAAATTATAGCTTCGGAACGTTTTTTTGCCCACCCGGTAGGTATGGTGTTCGCATACCTACACTTTATGAACTTTCAACTCACTCGATTATATGTAGTAATGCTGCATCCGTTGCCTAGGACTGGTATGCCGTTTGCTGAATTGAATGATTAATTTGTTTTACCTAACTTGTTTGCCACATATCTATCTACATTCGTCATGGTGGTAAAGTTACGAACCGATCTTTACTGAACCGAACCGAACATGGGATATGTCATGCGCTACGATGCGCAAAACATCAACCGAAACTCATGTGACAACCAGGAAAGCGTCCGATTTGGTTTTCCTTTAAAGTCGCCGCCGCGGCTTCCGCCGACTACTCTGTACACTGTGTACAGTCGCCGTGCCGACAGGAAGCCTCTGCCGCCAACTGGCGACTGACAGAGCCTCTGTTGTGACGTCAGAACGGCCGGCCGCTGCTGCTGACCACTCAGTCGTACTGCAGAGAGGAGGCGGCGCATATTTCTCATCGCCGCTTCCACCATCGCCGCCGCCGCGCCGCCGTGCCGGTCGCTACCGCCTTTCGCCACCATGGCATATGTAAAAACAACACGAAAAATGATTGCGGATGCGAATATAATACAATAAAGATGATTGGAAATTACTCGGGGGAGAAGGTAGCGAGCCGGGCGCGCCATTGTGCGGCTGCCGGCGGTGGGGCGATTGCGGCGCGCCGGGGGCCACCGAGACGTGATTGGCGCAGCGGCGTGCCGCCTGAGACGAGGATCAGCGCGGCGGCGACGGCGGCGGCGGGTGCTTGCGTAACCTCGCCGGACCGCCTTGCTCGCCGCTGTCTCAGGGAGGTTGTGTGATGGATGAGCTTGAGCAGAGCGGACCCGCGCCGGTGACTCTTACAGCAGCGACGGCAGCTCAGAGCCCAACTGCGGCCACTGCGCCGTGCCTAATTACTCTGGGAACCGAGGCCGACCGCACGGAACGCGAGGTGACAGCCGGCGGCCGCCGTTCCTGCCGCCGCCGTCGTCACCGCCACTGGTCGGGGTCGGCTGCGCCCGTCCCGTCGACCGCGACGACCGTAACGGCCGCGACGGGCGCAGCAATGACGCCCGGGTCCCCGTGGGCCTGTCGGCAGCCAGGCGGCGCCGCGGTCCTCAACACCTCATTACCGTGAAGGCCCCGCGCGGCCGGGGACAGGGGGAGAGGCAGCAACCACGGCGGCAGAAACGATCGAGCAGCGGTCGAGCGGCGGTCTGGCGGTCTGGTGGTCGAGCGGCGGATGTCGAACGGCTCAACAGAGGTCGCGCGATGGTCGGGCGGGTTCGAGCATATGTAACATCATCTGTCGGGCACCGCAGCGCAGTGGTCGTATGGCAGCAGCGGTGCGGCGGGCGAGGGATGAGCGGTGGCGGTCGAGCGGTCGGGTAGCGAGGTCGGGTCGGGTTATTCACCGCCGCGCCGCGCCGGCGGCGTCGTAACCGGCAGGCCGTAAGACAGGTGACGAGCGCAGCAACGGCGCCGCCGCCAACCGCGACGGCCGTACCCGCCCGTTACGACGGCATGCAGATTTTACGAGACCGCATTAAGGTGCGATTGTTGTGCGGCGGCTCTTCGGCGCCGACGCTCACCGGTTGGAGAGGAGAAACGATTAGCACAGCTGCCGCCAGTGAAAGGGGGTGGGGGGGGGGGGTCGCCGAACATGCCGCCAAGGTACCACCAATCCAGCCTCGAATACGTTCGAGCAATGTTCGCTTTCCAGCCGCTTCCCACGAGCCTCCGATGCCGACCAGCCGCCGCGTCGGACCACGGATGGGTAACATTTTGTCGAGCAGCGAGGGGCCCGTCTCGCGATAAAGCCAGAACCGTTTACGTTAAATCTGCTGGGACACTGATGTGATTACCTGCAGTCGCTGATCTTTTGTGAATCCGACGAACGGGACAGCCACTGCGCCGGCGAATATCGGAAACGGAGCGCCGACCGGAGACGATCCGGTCAATTACCGAATGGCGACACTTGGCCGGTATGACGGGGCTGAATGGCGACACCGGCCGGTATGACGGGGGCCGAATGGCGACACCGGTCGGTAGGTCAGGGCCGAATGGCGACACTGGCCGGTATGACGGGGGCCGAATGGCGACACCAGCCGGTATGATCGGGGCCGAATGGCGACACCGGCCGGTATGACGGGGATCGAATGGCGATATCGGCCGGTATAGCTGGAAATCTGAACTCGCGAAGCTAGTCGGGAGATAGTTGAAATAATCGCGAAGAGACCGATGGAAGTCTTGATTCTCGAGTCGCTGCAAACTGGAGCGCCGACAGCGCTGTAGAAGACGCCAGCCTCGCCATTATGCGACGCCTTCGGCTGTCAGTTTTTACATGAAAACTTGCCGGCTCTTGAGAATTGGAAAGCGTGAATCGGGCCGCGAAAAAGTTACCTCATTTGAATAAAGCTTCCGCACAAAGCTTTCCGCGCTTGAAGAGTACAGTGGACTCTCAGTCCTTGGTTCTGCTTCCGAAGATGGCACACTCGTGCTTAAACATCCCCGGAGCGACAACCTTCCCGCAATTAACCATTGATTAATGATCCCAACCTGCACCGAATAGCAAACATGACCGATTAAAGGGGTGGTATTTGTCACGTCACGCACGGCACCCCCACGGCCCCCTGCTGTCGACCCTTTGTGGCACCGCCGACTCCGCCAAGTGATCTGGAAGAAATGAGTTATAATGCGGTTTGTTGGCGGTCTTTGTCGCCGCTGTCATGCCGTTATTGTTCCCTGCGACGAAGAATAACGGCTGTTTGCGGCGCAGGATGTCGGCTTGGCCGCGCCGCGCCGCGTCGTGCGTCGCGTCCGTCGACGTGCGACGAAACCGACGCGACCGGCCGCGCGCCACATTGGCCCCGTGCGTCGCGCTCGTCGCCGCCGGACGCGCCGCCGCCGCGGAGGGTGATTTCACGTGACGCGCTGCTTTGTTGTGGTGGGCAGCGTTGGACGGGACGCGCCGGCCGGGCTGGTAAAGCTGGACGGTGGGAGCGCTCCTGCTGTGACCGGCTGGCCGACGGAACAGGACTGGGTTGGTGGGGGACAGCAGCACTAGACGGCGAGTGGATGGGAGTTGTTGAGTGCTGGTGACGCACCCGCTCCCGGGGGCTGCACCGCTCGCTGACTCATCACTGTCCGTTTCTGACGGGAACCGGTCCACCCCCGTCCGTGGGTGACTCCCGGGCCATCCCATTTCGGCTCGGCCCGCCGGGCCATGGGGACTATCCCGGGTGTGACGGGTGAGGCGCCCGTCCTGGCCCAGCTCGAGCCGAGCTAGCATGGGCCAGTATGGCGTCATAATGGCGCTCGCTGCCGGCCCGGGCCTCCCAGAAATGTCGGTGGTTGGTGGTCGGCCATCGCGCACCTGGGCCCAATCGCTCACCAAGACCACGTCCGGCCGTGCTCTCCTCCCCCTACGCCCTCACCCCTGCGGCGTCACGCGCCGCACGCGAGCGAAGTTCGCCCTGGCCCCGACGGCGTCGGCGCTTGTGGCGCGGCAGAGGCGTACCTGGCGCACCGGCAGCCATTTATCATGGCGGCACACGTGGCGCGGTAATCTCGCTAATGGCAGCACCTGTCAGCGGCGGCGAAGGCCCGGCGAGACTGCACCTGGGCCGCGCCGCAATCGCCGCCACCTGAACAGACGCGACAGAAATAGCGCACTGGACGGAGAGGCGCCGCCACGGTGGCCGCGCGCTAACTACCTGATGCAAATTCACATTGATTTTGGCGTAAAAGCCCTGTAAAATAAGTCGACGATGCGGTGGATTTGAATGTCGGTCGTAATTCAGAGAAGATGGCAACAAGTTAGCGGCCGAGTCCCCCCCCCCATCCCGCGGGGATATGGGAGGGGGTCGGACGACTGACCACCGTCTCAGGCCACCGACAGAGCAATGGCGCCCAGAAACGCCGTGACTTCTGCTGCGCTGTGCAGTTATTAGATTTCGAGTTAATTCTTCGGACGTTATTTGAGTTTTATGTAAACGAGTGGAGAAATAATGCAAATAAGCCCGCTCCTGATGTAATTAAATTATCGTTAAGGCGCACCAGTTGTGGAAAATGAGATTGTAGCTTGCAATTGCCTCTACTAAATTCGTCAAAATGAAGACTCGTAAGGAACATGCAGTGTAAAACAATTTATCGAGCGGGCCAAATTGGAATAATCACATGGTCCTGATATTCCACCGTACAATATGAGACCCGTTACCAACCCTATTAGGAAACAAAATGTCCACGTAAACGATCCCTGGCGCAGTTTCGCAGCCGTCGAGATTGAACGGGGAAAAACGAGCCATGAAATCCCGGCTAGTGCTACTGAAAATGCACTGAACAAATGGATATAGATTAGTTATTCCAGAGCCGGAGTTTTGCATACATGAGATTGCCCTTTGTAAGATGGACGGGCGCGTATTCGTCGTTGAAAGGCGAATGTGCTCCGGCACTAAAGTAAGCCGTTCGCAGTAAATGGCTACTTGGGCGCGGAGTGTGCCAGTGTGTGAAGTGCCCGTGTGTGACTGCGTGAAAGTGTTGACCCGTCGGCGGCTACAGGGCCGGGCCGGTCGAGCTCACATTGCGTCAGTCAGCGCCCTGAGTGACCGAGGGTCGGCAGAGAGTATAAAATATGTGTGGCCGTGGCACGCCACTGCGGCAAACGACCTGGATATCTCTGGACACAATGGATGTGCCCCGTTACACAGATGTCCGCGTAAATGATATTGTCAAGCATATCAATCGCTTCGAATTTATCAGCTGTCTCCCAATCCCGTGTCTCATTCGGCCTTTATTGACCACCTAAAGTTGGGCTGTTTTTGGAGCCCAGATGAGCCCGTGTCAGCATTACTTGCCTCGGACGGTGTATTTTCCGACGACGCTGCAGGATTTCGTCAGGTATTTACTTAGCTGACGAGCACTTTCATTGATATTTGTAAGGACCTTGCTTTGATATCGCCGACTGTGGCCGGCTATTTCTGACCGTTGTGTGCCAGGAGCGGGGACAGGGCGTCCTCCTTGCCCCCGATTCCACGGCCGGGTCTCCTCCGATACCGAGCGACGACACAGCGGCGGGCGGCTGTCGGGCAGCAATAAGTCTAACAAGCGGCCGGCGAGGTGCGGCAATGTTGTCACAGGCATTATGCCTGTTATTGTAGCCGGAGTCTGCAATCCAGAGTCCCAGACGGGCCGAGCCGTATCGGTGGCTCCGGGCCGGCCCCGCCTGCACCGCTCAGGGTGATGACAGCGGGTAACTGTCGCAGGGACAGGCCGGAGTGAAGAATGTTTGTCCAAGGATGCAAATGTTCAGTCGCATCGTGACAACTGACACAGCCGTTTGACCGATGAGGAAATATTTTGCTTAATTTATCTGAACTCTTTTTAGAATTATGATAAGAAGGGTTCAAGATGTAATCGGAGATAATTATATGTACACGTGAAACTTATGTGAGTGGTAACATAATTGTTATCCTTCTTTCTCGACTCGTCGTTTCCCTTCTCCCCTCCCTGCCGACAGATCTTTTCCTCGGTCGCCTTTCTTCCTTTCCTCTCCTCATCAGCCACCGTTCTCTCTCGCTGTGTCGTGCCACAGTCCTGTCAGCACCTCCCACACGGCCAGCCTTGACGGCGCCATCGACAGCTCTGCTCCCCTGAGCGGCAGTCGGTGGCCCGGCTACCGGCCACCACGGAATAATATTCATAATTGCCGCCGGCGCGCAGATGATTCATCGGTGTGTCGACCCGGCAATGAGATGGGCCGGCCGGCTCTTACCTGAGTCATTCTCCCTGTTGGAGGGAGGGGCTGGGCTTGCTAGAGGGAGGGGCTGAGCAGCCGCGCAGAGAGGACGTTCAGGTCCGCCGCGCGGGGCAGCGCAGGGATGACGTTCAGGTTCGCCGCGCGGGGCAGCGCAGGGATGACGTTCAGGTCCGCCGCGCGGGGCAGCGCAGAGATGACGCATACATGGCCGCCGGAGCTGTTAGACGTCCTGAAGAGAGGAGCAGGTCATACGGCCTGACTCAGACAAAACAGCCGTACACCTCAGGGAGGAAAGATAGGGCGACTGTGGTCCAATGGTGCCCTGCTGGTTCATGATTTAACCACCAAGCTTGTCTTAGTGGATTTTTGTTTTGTCTCTTGACTTGAAGCACCCGTCGTATGACTCTGTTTTTCCTGATGTCCCCGTGCTGCTTGATCAACGGTCATCTTCATGTCTCTTACCACTGGACTGCGGGTGACCTGTCGTCTTTCCTCGCGCCGTGTTTCAGCCGCTGACCTGCGTGATTTCCTCCTTGTTCCAGTCGACCTGGAGGTTGGCGCCACCGTTGAGATGACGGCCGAAGAGGAGGCCACCCCGGGGCGGCCGCTGTCCGCCGGCCGCGTCGGCAGCGACGGAGAGAGCGACTCCAACGACGAGGCTGAGAGCGAGCTCACCATCGACATGGACGCCGACGTCGACGGAGACTCGTCCTGCCAGAACAATAATGTCAGCGAGGAGCGCAAGATCCAGGAGTACATGAGTCGCAAGGACACAGCCGTCATCTTCCCGGAGCCAGTCGAGACGGCCACCAAGGACAGCGAGGACACCAAACAAGGTCAGTCGCAGGTCAAGTCAGTCGGGTTCAAAGGTCAGTATGGGTCAAGTCAGATCAGCCAGCTCCGAAAACAATGATCCGTGTTTTGTTAGGTAAGGTTAGGTAATAGCAGCGGGAAGCACGAATCAAGTCGGTCACGTATTATTTTCACAACAATGTCGGAAACTGAGCGACAAATCCAACGTTCATCACCCCGGGATTGTGTACTTGATCCTCCCTCGAAAGGTTGGAGCTACCATGTTAACTTGCTACTTCCGAGCAGCGCCTCTTTCTCAGATAGCTGATGATAGGTTGGCACGTCGGCACGCCTCGCACGTCTCCGTTGACCCCTCCCCCCTCCCCCTCCCCCTCCCTCCTTCCCTCCGTCGTGGGTCGCTGTGCTGAGCTGAGCTCGAGCTCAGCCCAACACACTGCTCCGAAGCCTCCTGCAATCACCTTCCAGCCCTGTCTTATACAGATGTTCTAATCAAGCCATTATTTCTGCTTCTGGAAAACAATAAAGGTAGCTAGGGCGGCCGTCGGAGCGCGTTAGAAGCCACTTCCTGTTCGACGAGCGTCCGACGGGCCCTGCGCCGCGCGTCGTTGTGATTTAATTTCGCCTCACTGTTCTACACTTGCCGGGCATTTCGACGCCGGGCACGTAAAAACCCCGAAAACAATAGGCGAAATTTCATTACCTCGCCGGTGGCGATAGTCGGCGGCGACGTTCGATCAGCGCCAGTGTGCGTCGATGACATGCCGCGCCCAAACGACGACAAAAATCAGACTTGATTTACCATTCAGTCGGCGTCGACGGCTCTGTCGGAAATGGAACCGTAATTAATGTTACTTTGAGACGATTTTAATCCGGCCACTGCTCCCATTGGCGCACGACGAGAGCGCCGAGATCGGCGCCGATATGGCCTGTAAGCCGACTGTTCGTGACCTAAGCCTGCTCGTTCATCACCGCCCCTCTACCTGCATATCACGTGACTAATGACGTCATAAATCATGATTAGCGGCGCGGCGGTGGCGGTGGGCTCTGCGGCGGCGGCTGTGCCACCCCGCTGCTGCCGCTCACACGCCGCCATACACTGAAGAATGGCGTGTCCAGGCTATCGACAGCCAACGGCCGCGGACACGGGTCGGTCATCTAGCGGACACAAGCCAGGTGGAGAACACAACACATAAATATAATAGAGGACGTCTGAGCCAGAGGCATTTTAATTTAATATTATCACAGCAATATTCAAATTATGTACACTTTCTTTCCATAAAATGTCGCAACTTCATTCAATGAAACTATTCTAAACAAAACATACCTCCTGAGTCCTGAATATCAATTTCGTTGTATGAATTTAAATATTTCCCGAAACATTTGTAGCGAGTGGTCGACGTCAGTTGTTTAACCAGCCGTGTGCGGCCTGCCTGAGGCCTGCACTCCGGACCGGAGCCGGGTCTGAGCCGGGGCCGGGCCGGGGTCGGGGTCGGGGTCTCTCAGTCAGCCGCTGATTGGAGCAGAGCTCTCCAGCCTGCCGTCACGCCGCTGCTGACATCACGCCGCCGACGCCGCCGCATTTCATTTGCCAAATCGTCATACATTAGCCGGATTAGATTTATGCATTCATATATGCCGTGTCCGTTTTATGTTGGTGGCAGCGGGTGAGCTGCCGACCGACTCGGCGACGCTGTGATGTCTCTGTCCCAGCCAGCCACGTACGACGGGACGCCGGGGTCTCGCCACGCCGTGAGCTGTGTTTGCCGTTCGCGCGACATGTATGCATCACGATTATTGCCGGGAATCGGCCGTTTTGAGATGCTGGAAGCAATTTTTATCGACTGCCGCTGTCGTAAAGCGCCATGCGATTGGACATCTCTTATGTGGGATGGCCGGTCTGAGCGGCGCCACAGCCGCCAAGAGTGCATACTATTTCATCCGCGAGCCACTGCGTCTGCTACATCCGTCAGCGATGCCGCCGCCGCCGCCGCCGATGCCGCCGGCCCGTTATTTCTTCGTTAGAGCGGGGACCTCCTGTCTCGCAGTGCACGGCGAGGGGCTCCTTGTGGGGAGGTGGCCGGTGGTTGGCGATGGTGGGAGGTGGTGGTGGTCGGAAGGTGGGCGGTAGATGGAGGGCGGAAGGCGGTGGATTGGGGGCGGAGGGCGGTGGTGGACGGAGAGCAGGGGTCGGCGAGAGCTGCGGCTCAAAAGGCGCGGGGAACGGCAGACACGAGGCAGGACGTCTCGAGAGAGGAACACTGGACCGGGTGAAACAGAGGGAGCACAAGCCGATCGCAGCACTCTATACGTCAGAGTTCGACTGCGTTGAGTCGCTTTGACGTGATGTTTACACACGGCAAGCACAGCCGTGGGGTGGCACGTGGCGGCGTCTGTGGCGCACCGGCCGACGACCTCGTCAGCAGTCCACCGTCAGCCGTCAGCAGTCCGCCGTCAGCCGTCAGCCGTCAGCCGTCGCCCGTCGCTGTCCCTTGTATCCGCTGTACGACCGCTGGACAGATTGCCACTGCCCTGTGAAGCCCGGACCGGCACTGTTCAGCCGATCTGGCTGGCTCCGGGTCCGTTTGACGGCGGGGTGATCTGGGCCGTGAGAGGGCCTGCAGCTCGTGCCGGGAGACTCCGCCGGAGATGCTGCACGGCCGCACACGCGCCGAGATTTATTCCCGCCGAGAGGAAATGAGCAGATCTGTATGGAGACGCATCGTTCCGTTCAGAGTAAGACAAAAGAGTGATGCGTCTTTTAGAGGTCATAAAGCATTTTGATCTCATCTTTTCACGACACATTTCAGCCAGTCAACTGCTGGCTGTCGGCTGGGCCGGCGGCTGACCGCCAGATACGGTCTCCGCCGCCGCCGCCGCTGCCGCCGCCTTGTTGCTCGAGTGAGGTCATTTCGCCTTGGTTTCGCCAACCGTCTCGCCGGACCAGCCGAGTCAGAACTGAGACTGTTGGCCCGGTTTTGACTGTGTTATGTCGCAGCTGAGGAATAGGTTGGCTACAGCTGTTCGCTTTTCTGCTTGGTAAACAATGCAGAGTTTATTGTGACCGGTTGTAGCACTGATTACTTCTTGGTATGTCTCGCCTCTCGATGACATGTCGCTGTCTTCTTTCACAAGCAGTTTTGTTTGGTTCCATGTTTTTTCTCGTCAGTAAATGACAATGGTGATTTTCTCTGGAATGTGACTTTTGTGTTTTGTTCTAGTTTTATTTCTGCTAGACCAGTGTCGACTTCTATTCCTTACGGTTGCATCCTTGAGAACTGTTGAAATTATGGTTGAATGGACATTCTTATCCTTTGTATCCTTCTAACCCTTCTCTTGACCGAATTTCCTCCTGGGTCGTAAGCCTGCGCCGCTTCTCTGCTTCTCTGCCGCTTCGTTCAGCTGCTTCTCCTCTGTATCGTTGAGCGCCGCTTCTCCGGGCCGTATCCCGCTGACACGCGATTCTTTATCGCCACCCTCGCGGCCGCGAGCCTCGACCAATAACGGCTAGATTCCTGAGGTTTAGGCAGCCATTCTCGATTGACAGTCGTTTGTTTTTTATTGCTGGCCAAATTGAAGATAAAACTGAAAATACAAAAGAAGACGGCCGCCATCGCGGTGAAGAGTTTTGTGTCGGCGCTGCGGCGCGACGCTGGGACAAGTTTGTCGCCGGCGGTGTCGTTGTCGGCGAGAAGTCGTGTCGTCCGTGTATCGCCGCCCGTAATGCCGCCGACAGTCGTCACCCGGGCGACGATTGTTGCATGCCGCCGTAAAATCGCGACACTGCACTCGGACGACGGCTCCAATTGAAAGCGGACCGGCTGTAAAGAACTGGCCAAATGGAAAAGTAATCGAATTCAGGCGGGCGGCATCGTAAGTTACCGAGTGAAAGCAAGGAGTACAGGAGGCGACTTTTATCGCGGTGGCTCCCGGCTATAAATGGCAGGCGTCCGGCGGCCGATGACGCCGCGAGGCGTTCTCCAGTCGCCCCCGCCCGTCGTTAGCCCGCCGCTGCCGCCCGCCGCCCGCC
>JARFNZ010128125.1:0-11523 GCA_031763405.1 Balanus nubilus
AGGAATAGCCCCTTTGGCTTCGGCTTACTTATGGGGACGGCTACTACGAAGTAAATAAATAAATAAATAAATAAATAAATAAATAAATAAATAAATTTGCAAAGTTTGGTGGCCAAAAAGTTGGGTTCGATGAAGGCATTGACGTCATCCTTACATCATACAACCATCACGAGGTGACATGCAAACGCTTACTCAGGAAGTTATCAATTTTGATGCGTCATTTCTAAAACTTGGTATTTTAATTCCCGTAGGAGTGCTAGTGGAGTGGCGAGTTCTAAAGTCAAAAATAGTGTCGGTAAAAAAGGCGCAAACATAATTATCAGGAATTTGCCGGAAATGTGTTCCAATAACCAATGCTACCGACATTCACGCAAGTGCACAACGTTGCCATAGCAACGAGCCGACAAGTATGACGCACAAAGTACCTTAACCACGTCAGTTAGCCCATGCCTCTGCTCTGGCAACTGCTGGTGATCTGCTCCTTTGTGTCCTCACCATTGTATTTTCCTTGCCGGTGGCTTCCTTTCTGTCCCTTCCCAACGAGTATCGCTTATTCCTTTGGAACAGCTCCCTTCGAGTACTTACCTTCAGCCTGTTCCTTGCCGATACCTTTCTAAGCGTCGTTACCTTTGCTCTGCTCCTTGCCGGATCCCTGTTGTGTTCGTAAATTTGCTCTACTACTCGTCAGTTTCCTTCGAGTTCTTACCTTTAGCCTCTTCCTTGTCGGTACCTTCCTTAGTATTATTTCCTTTAGCCTGTTCCTTGCTGGTCCCTCCTTGGTGTCCTTACCTTTGTCCTGTTCCTTGCTGGTCCCCTTCCTTGGAGTCCTTACCTTTGTTCTGTTCCTTGCTGGTCCCTCCTTGGTGTCCTTACCTTTGTTCTGTCGCCTGTACTTCATTCGGGGGAACTTCCCCTTCTTCTTCCCCCGGCCATCCATCCCGCCAGAGCGCATCTTCAGCTTCTGCGAGGCACAGGAGGCAGGGAGGAGGGGGACGTTATCCAACACCTTCAGCTTCTGAACAGCAAGGGAGTCAGTGAAGAAGGTGGACGTTAGCCAGCGAACGAGACAGCAGCATACGACTTGGGTTGATCCATTTGTGACCAACGGGCCCATTTAGAAGCACGAACTTTACGCAGGAACATAGTTTGCTCTCTTCAACGCCTTCTGAACATAGTTTGCTCTCTTCAACGCCTTCTCAAAAAACTAAATATTGGTTCGGGGGCGCCGAGCCCTGTGGGAAATGGTAAATCACATACTCAGGTCACCATGTCTTTAAGTATTTGTTCTTCAAGTCACAATGTAAAGCTGCTTTGAAATTACAATGGTTACAATTGATACAGTCCTTCCTAAAAATACGGTCTTCTTGCCCGCTGACGCCCCCCCCCCCCCTTAATCTCCGAAACTACTAGGGCGATTAAAAAAAACTCGTTCGATAGCCTCGGAAAATTAATCCAAGGAAAATCAAATCAATGCCTGGGGGTCACCGATGAGGCCACGGGTCAGGTCAGCCTACCTGTGCCCGTGAGTTAGTGTCTGTAGTACCTAGTAGTGCCCGTGAGATGGTGCCTGTAGTACCTACCCGCGATATGGAGCTGGTCTGGTCATCTTCCGACATATCGGACAGACGGGTAAACAGCAGCTGCGTCAGATCGGTCAGAATATGCTCCGCAGAGCGACGCAGCAGCTCTGAGGAGTAACAGGGAATACAGACTAGGTTAGGACAGCCCACACGAAAGAAGAGATGAATGCAGACTAGGTTAGGACAACCCACACGAAAGAAGAGATAAATAAAGGCTAGGTTAGCACAAAACACAACGACAGAAGAGATAAATGCAGACTAGGTTAGGGCAACCCTCACGACAGAAGAAATCACTACCGACATCACTTAGGACATCAAAGCATAAAAGATACAGACACAGTTTAGAATAACCCAAAGACAGACAGGAAAATAAACGACACAATGTTCTCGGAGAGCGACGAAGAAGCTCAGCTGTGGAACGCGGAGGGAATTATAGAGATGTAGGTTAGGGTAACCCAAACGACTTAAGGGAGGAATAGAGATGTAGGTTAGGTTAACCCACAGATGGAAACGCAGACAATATGCTCGAAATGCAACGGAGGAGATCTGCGGAACAGCAGATAATACTGACATTGGTTACACACATTCACAAAATATAAACAAAACTCGCATACAAAATATAAAATACAGGGTAGCCCACAGACAGACGAACAGACAAATGTTACAATATTGCTCTAAAAGCGACGGAGGAGCTCTGTCGAATAACAAAGACGAAAAACGTCAGGATGGTCCGAGAACGGAAACAGGCAGTCAAAACAATAACAGCGACAAACTTCTGACAGTTATCGGAGGACGAAGTTCTGAACAACGGAGCAGACTCGTAACAGACATCATATCACGCGACGCGATTACTGATAATAGAATGCCGATCGGGAGTCGATGTGACAGAATTTCATTTTTATTGGGTGCCAAAGTGGCAAATTTGAACCAATAGGTCTACGACAGTGGAAAACTAACTATGCATACTAACTAACTATGAAAACTATAAAAACCAACTAACTATGCAGAAAATGGTGCAACATTGATGCCTGTTTGAACATGAAAAGCAGCAAGTTTCACTTAAATCGCGCAATGCAAATAGAAACACTTTTAATCATAATTAACATGAATAGTTCCCAAGTCAAAAATTAACCAAAAGAAGGAAATAAAATAGTTAATTATTCATATTAGGGCGTCATTCTCATTTTCTAACCCTACTCCATAATTTTTGACACAATCAGGAGCACAACGGATTGTTACCCACCGAGTCACACGTGTATCGTATGCCAAAACAAAATGTGAAAAACACCAACGCGTGCAGTGGGGTATTTTCCGGACATCGCACCGTCATACCACCCTGCCGTAGAATACACTACGTTACGCTTTCTACCACAGTTAACTCTGCAGGGTAGTAGAGATTTGTAATCGCGGCCTTCTATGATGTGCTCCTGCCAAGGTACGACAAGGGCACACGGTAAACCCTCACCGAACTCGGACTAGTAGTAGATAATTACTATCACAGCTTTCATAAACCTACTGCACTCGGCGCCTCGCTCACAGATATCGACAATCTACAAAATAACATCGTTTATTGATGCCTATTACTCCACTTCCAGACAATGTAACATTTTATGTTCGCTCCCATGCTTTCGGCTGAGACAGCGGCGAGTCACCGAGTCACTGAATCCTTCTCACCTCTGAGTCACCGAGTCACTGAATCCTTCTCACCTGAGTCACCGAGTCACTGAATCCTTCTCACCTCTGAGTCACCGAGTCACTGAATCCTTCTCACCTCCGAGTCACCGAGTCACTGAATCCTTCTCACCTCTGAGTCATCGTGACACCGAGTCCTACTCACCGCTGAGTCATCGAGTTACTGAGTCACACTCACCGCTGAGTCGGGGCTCGAAGCAGAGCCTGAAGCAGCTCTGCATGATCTCGCAGACCGACTCATTTGAGAGGAGATAGCCGGAGGGTATCATCAGCAGGGTCCTTAGCACCTGAACAAGACGTACGGCATGTGTCAGGTGATGATGATGATATTGGGGTTTTAGGGCGCCACATGTGTCAAGTGACAAGGATGACAGATGACAAGACTGACGGCAAACGCTGACCCTGACATGACACAGAAACTTGTTGTTCGAGGTATCTCAATCTGGTAAGACGCCTGTAAAGACAGGTCTCTTAGAACTGCCTTTACAGGTTCTGCATTCATTCACTGGAAAAAGGTGAATGAATGGTGAATTGACACTGTTAGCGAGAACATGGACATCACTGGCACCATGGGAGTGAACTGAGACCAACATTGTCCAGACTTGTTAAACCCACGTTTAACTCTTCAAAACGTGTAGCATTCCAAGATAGATCGAATGACAAAACAAAACTTTGCTTCTTAATTGGGGTTTTAGGGCCCGCCGACTGCGAAGGTCATTTTCCGCCCGTGGAACAACAGCTCAGCTGTCAAAAAGTGCGACAGTGGCAACGAAATTTCCAGCACATCACAGGGTATATTTGTTTGATATACATTTGATGTTGTTTACTGAAGACGTAACTTCGAATATGTATTCACAAAATGTTAGGAATTGTAGGTTTATGGGATGGACCACCACTCTATTCTAGCTAGTACCACCAGAGTACTCCAATAGCTAGTAATACTCCATCATCATCGCTGATAGCTAGTACTCCATCACTAATCACCAGTACTTCTACCCCTAAACCGGCAGTACCTTGCAGTAATTTGTACTGTACCTTGCCCGTCACTAATTTGCAGTATCTTCACCAGTGCCACCTCATCACTGGGAGTCCCTGTTCAGTACTTTTCCCACCACTAACCCACAGTACCTTTCCCACCACTAGCCTGTAATATTTCACCCATCACCAACTCACAATATTCTGTCCACCACTAGCCCGCAGTACCTCGTCCACTTGTAACCTCACTGCAAGTATCTGTTCAGTACTTCTCCCACCACTAACCCGCAGCACCTTGTCCACCACTAACCTGCAGTATTTTCACTAGCACGACCTCATCACTGGAAGTCTCCGTTCCGACAAATCTCGCGTGCGTCACGGCATCAGCGATGCTCTCCATAACAGCAGGAGCCGACTCAAGACTGGGATCTGCCGTAGGAAAAACAAATACAGTCACCAAAACACGTACACGTATTCAGGAATGAACTAACACAGCTCTACATGTTGATGTATTTCAGATTGGTGAGTTTCATGACCAAGATAGATGAGCGGTTAGCTCGCTGATGAATGATGAATGATGAATGATGAATGATGAATGATGAATGATGAATGATGAATGATGAATGGTGAATGATGAATGATGAATGATGAATGATGAATGATGATGAATGATGATGAATGATGAATAATTAATGTTACCTCAGCGATACGTTAGAGAAGAGTTGACCCACTCACCAGTGACGCATTACAATGTCTCAGATAATTTAGTAGCCCATGACGTAACATAACTTCATAATGTCGTATTTGCGGCAAAATAAGTCCTCTCAACGTTCATTACGAACAAAATCTCCCAGTATCATTGCAACGATAAGGCAGGACAAGACACCCATCTGATCCTTAACCCCTACAACCTGAGATTAATCGAACCACGTAACATCAAGTCACCACATCACTGCCATCTCACGGGACTCCAAGTATGATGTGTCATAACGTCACTACTCACCAATGATGTAGTAAGACAGCATCGTGTTGACAATCCCAAACCAACATGACATCACACAAAATCCCCGGTAAAGCATCACACTGTGTGACGCCACATCAGTATGGCGCAACATTTCTCACCGATCACGTCATAATTACGCCGATGACGTGGTATCACGTAACAGGCGCGAACACGTGGCAAGACAGCAGTCTGTTGACGTCATTCACACTCCAATATGACGTCACACAGTGCCCAATATAACGTCAAACAGATCTTACTCCCTGGCATGACGTCAAACCAGTATGACATCTCATCAGTATGAAATCACATCAATAGACATCATATCAGTGTGACACCAGATCATTACGACGTCGCCATAAGTATGACACGATATTGTTACATCACATCAGTACGTCGTCACATCAGTATCACATCACATCACTATGAAGTCACATCACTATGCCGTCACATCACTGTGACATTACATCACTATCCAATGACGTGATGATCCTGCATCTTGCTGACCGCGCCCACAATCCATTACAACGTCACAGTGTCCAGCATGACCTCCAACAGCCCCCACTGCCCGGCGTGACGTCACACATCACTTACCGATGACGTGGTACGAGAGCAGCTTGTTGACGGCGCCCAGGGCCAGGCCGGTGACCGGCCCCGGGGTGTCGTTGTCCCGGATCACGTTCAAAAACGGAGCTGTTGAGGCGTGAGGGGCGCGTCAATAGTCGATAAGTACGCAGGAATATTGTCAGGGATTGCTTGCAGGGTATTTTTTTAAATCGTAGAATCGTAGAACATTGTAGAATATAGTAGAATATCGTAGCATATCGTAGAATATCGTAGCATATCGTAGAATATCGTAAAATATCGTATATCTTAAAATATCGTATATCTTAAAATATCGCAAAATATCGTAAAATATCGTAGAACATCGTAGAATGGTCGGGCCACTATGCAGCTTGCCTATTTCTGGATTGACAACGATCGGCAAAAAGATAGCTGGCTGAATCCCGCACCGTGGAGGGGTTGGTTCGGTTTGACAGAGCTGTTGAAATGATCCGTCCCACCCTCGGTGCGGGATTCAGCCAGCTATCGCGTTCCCGACTGAAGGGAAGTCGGAAACAGGAAGATACGTGGCTAGCAAGCTATGTAATTACGAGTAGCATATCGTGGCGCATTGGTGCAGAGAACTCGGCGAACGCGTTGTGCACGTGACTATCGGTGTCGATGCTGGTGGTCCATAAAATACGATTTTGCGTTAACTACAACGATTAACGTGTTATTATGCCTTAGTACAATGACAAGACGCACAGACTTCTTAAGTCTTTCCACTATGAGTATCTCTTCCCATTTCATGCCAAGGCGAAAATCTGGAACAGCGCTCCATCGCCTCTGTCCTTTGACAGTATCAGATTAGGAGACGCAAGGAACGCGGGATATACGTGTTTATGACATATGATACGGACAATTGAAGTGTAGGCGAGCGCGGTTCGTCGCATAAGACGTAATCAGCAAAGGTACAGGGACCCACAGTCGAAATGGTAAGGTGTAAGGTCCTGTCCATTTTCGTATCTAATACATATATTTGAGAAAAATGAAATTGCGACTAATGAAAGAGCATTACCGAGTCTCATTTGGAGCCAAAATGCACTACTCAATCTCCAAGACTTCCGAAATATTAAAACAGCTTGCCCCGCCGTCCGACAGTTAAAAGTTTTTGTGTGCTAATATTCAGGAAGCCTTGGGAATTGGAACTTCATCCTTAGGTTTAAATGAGGCTATAGGTAATGCAATTCCAATAGTTCTGGTTTTATGCATTTGTATGCATTTATTCGAAAATACACCCACTAGACACGAAAACCGATCTCACATATGACCTTTTCAAATGTGGGCCCTTCCATCACCAGCGACGATCAGATTGAAAGATTCCAAGACGTCGATTTTACCAATAAAGTCTGAATAACCTCGATGTTAAAGCGCTATTCACAAGCATTTGGGTAGAATGTACACTGAACGGATGAGTGACTTTGCATTTCTATGGCATTGTACAAAACAGATAAACAATTTAGCGGCTTGTACTTTAACTTCAATCGTAGGTGTTCATGAAGTCAGCGGAATGTTCATATCACTAAGCAATGCGATTTCCGGCACATAAACTATCTATGTACGTCTATGCACTATGTATGTACGTTACGCACTGGTAATGGTGCGCCTCAAGGACAAAACACAACACCTGTACGTCTCACAGGCAAGTCCGTCTAAGCCACCCTGGCCGCCTCGCTTGCAAATATCGTCTCGCACGAAAATCGCTCAGAAAAGCTGGCCTAGTCAGCTTTCTCGCATGCGATATAGGCACCACTGCGAGACTCGCGATTCGGGGGCCAGCTCTCGACGCGATTTGGCAGAGGCACTGCGAGATGCGAGGTGAGACTTGTCTGGAGGTGCTACTTGCACTTCACTGGGAGTTGTTGGACATGATTTGCCAGCGATTGAGCTGTGTTTCAGGCAATACCGGTACCAAAACAGAGGCTTGGCTAGAGATGGAAATGCTCTAAAAAATATACCGTCACCACCAGAATAAAATTAATACCAACATTTACCGCAACTCTAGACACATTCACCAGCATCTTACCGTCATATTTTTCACCTGCATTATAAACCTCAATCTACCATTTCCGGCAACAGACCGACATGAACCATGACATGGCTACACATGACATGGCCACACAGCGCATCATCAATGTCCAAACTTGCTGATTTGGGAGGGAAATAACACCCAGATGTGGGTAATTTTCTACTCTCGCTCTTTATTTTGGGGGTCAATTTTTCACTCCACAGTCGTTAGATATGAATCGTGATATTTATTACAAGACAACAGTCCAGAAACTGTATGCTATCAATTAAAACTACACTCCAATTTTTGTCCAATTTTCCGCTCCCCATAGTCTTTTGGCTTCAATTTTCCACTCTGACACCCAAGAAAAGTCCAATTTTGGGACTCTGCACATCATTACCAGCGGCAGTCAAAAATCCCCAACACGCCGGTGTGTGGTAACGAAATGTTGCATCTCTATGCTGAACTCTGTACTCACTGATGACGGTGGAGGGATCGAGATCGTCCCACTGCTCCGTGTGGCTCAGGATCACCTTCAGCTCGGCGAAGGCCTTCAACAGGCTGTCCTGGCCCTCGTCCTGCGGGAGAGAACGGACGCGTGAACATGCTGGACCTCATGGTGGTGAACATGCTGGACCTCATGGTGGTGAACATGCTGGACCTCATGGTGGTGAACACGCTGGACCTCATGTTGGTGAACATGCTGGACCTCATGGTGGTGATGATAGGACCTTATGCTGGGTCTCGTAGTGGATGTAGCCAGGGATTTCCTTACCGAGAGACGTTTCACGCATATTGGCAAATCAAATACCTGCTTTAAACCGGCTTAAACCATGATATCAAATTCAATTTCAGCCAGCTTATATTGTTCAAGTCAGTTTAAACCATTGTTCAAACCGGCTTAAACAATATTAATAATATCCACTGGCTGGTGTTAATTCAACTCAAGAACCTTCTCATAACTGATATGGTAGGAATGGAACGGTCGGCATTGGGTCAGTGGAGATGCATGATTAGTGACAGGCAAAGATTGAAGGCAAATGCTGCTTTTACGAAAATCTAGCATCTCGTAACCACAGCGCCCGGCACTCAGCTGTTGCCCTGCCAGAACCATGATGGGTGCCGCACAAAATGAGGAAACCTGAGTCGATGACGTCATCGAGGATAACTTTGGTCTGAACATGTATAACTATGTAAGTTATAACCCACATATATTTCGCTCACATCAGAGATTCTTCAAATGACAATGATCGGAGCACATGGGCGCTTAAACTACCACAGTTATCGACTTCCAAGGGTTACTTGAAATATACATAAGAACGGGTCAGGTGCACTGCGCTTGAAGGGCTTTCACGGCGGACTAAATAACTGATGTCGCCATACAGAACAAACATACAAAAATCAATGGCGCACCGCGCGACACACGCAACGCTCCATCCGCCTGCCGTCTTTAATGCGGAATTCATACCATAAACCTGACGTTCGTCAAAGCCACCCGTTGTCAGCTGTTGTCTGACGTCAGGTCACCTTGCTAGAGTGAACTCATATGCGATTACCCCGCGAGTACCCGCTAACTTTCGCCAGGTTAAGCCATTTATAGCGGTTGACGCACGTCAGGTCGGCATTTTGATGTACGTCAGGTCTTTAGTGTGAATTCCGCTTAAGCCCGGTTCCCACCCGCCAAAGCACAAACGAAAACATCGTCAAACGTAGTCAACCCGTGACCAAGCCGTATTCGTTTTGATGACAAGCATAGCAGTGTTCAACTTCTCACCAAAAACGGACCCGGTTCGGTCACGTTCTGACTACGTTTGCTGACATCTTGGCTACATTCGGTGACGTTTATGTTTGCTGTTTGGCCAGTGAGGACCGGGAATTGACGAGAAATGAAGTGTTTACAGGCAGAACACACCCTTCCGCCGCCCCCCCGTGGACGGCGTCCTGCTAAGTGTTCGAAAACTGCAAGGCTTAGTTGAGACATCCATGATGGGGTCCTTTTATGGAGGTCGCCACTTGAAAGAGATGAGTCCCTCATATTCCCATGTTTTAACATTGACTACGAGTGTTATGAGAACGTTGGTACAGTCGAATGAAACCACTAGAAGACATATTTCGATGCAATGGCAGCATCCCACGATGCCACAAAGTGGGATGATATGGTAAACGGCACGTGCTGCTACACGCGCTTAAGATAGAAATTAGCGAGATTTTTACACTCAAGTGGACTCGGCCACCACAGAGTGAAAGATTAAATGTCTTAATATTCTCCAACTACCAACTTCTTGGCGTGTAAATGAACCAGGAACGCTAACCTAACAACAGACTGCAGTTCTGCCAATGCACACTGCACATAGGCTCATACATCATTCATGGTGTATTCTCTAAAGGAAGTGGAAGAAAGTCAAGAAAACAAGAACACAAACAGAGTTCCTATATGACATTTTCACACTCACAATATTCAATATGCACAAGTGCAGCAATTTATGCGCTCCTGCACCAATCAGATAAATGTAAAGAAAGTATTCCAAAGGATACTCCCTCTGTCTTGGGTTCAGCAAAATACAAACACAATAGTTAAAACAATTTCCTTGGTGACTAGTATGACTAAGCACTGACAGGTAGAGAAAAGCCTTACAAATTATCTGCTCCTCTTGCCTAATCTGATTTGATCACCTAAAAATATGTTGTTTCTCCTGGTCTCACTGAATAACCCCATTAAGTGCATGTCACCCAATACCACCTGAAATCAGTGAGAGACCAATGCAAATCCTCATTTGGATCAACATCTATGCAACTTTCACTAAGGAAAACCTTGGTTTCGAACCCACCATGAGGAAACGAGGAAGCATACTCTGACAAGATCACAAGACTATTGGACTCACTGAGGCCTGGTAGCACCAATAAAAGTCTGCTCAGAACTTAAGAGCCCTGTTCGTGGGCCTGCGGTTTGGTGAGGTTCGGCAGTTGGCAGCAGTGAGGGTAACAAATAGTAGAGATGGACTGAGGAGTGTGACGTCACAGACACAAGGTTTCTGCCAATCCAGTTCCAGTAATCAGCATGAATCAACCACTGGGTCAATGTCATGTTAAGTAGCACTGCAGCATTTATTGCTCATAGGAAGCGTCCCAGTGATGACAAAGAGGAAAGGGGAGGAGCTGAGAACCTGCTGGAAACACCCGAATCTGGGAGGACAAAGTCACCCAAAGTTACCCCCCAAATTTAGGGTGGGAAATAGCTCCCAAATGTAAATAATTTTCCCTTAAATTTGCATTTTTTTTTACTTCCTAATTCTTTCCTACAATTGTGATATTGAATCTAGCATATACGCTAAAAATGCATCATATTAATAAAAACTGCACACTACAGTGTGCACAATTCTACCACACTCAGTCTTTTTGGCTTCAATTTTCAACTGTGACAAACAAGACAAAATCCAATTATTGGCCACCATCAGTCCATCAGATGTCTATGAACCAGGCCCTGGCTGCACTCACCTGGCTGGTATAGCCTGACCAGCGCGGACCGCGCCTCATGGCCGTCAGCAGGATGGACATGACCAGGCCCTGGCTGCACTCACCTGGCTGGCGTAGCCTGACCAGCGCGGACCGCGCCTCATGGCCGTCAGCAGGATGGACATGACCAGGCCCTGGCTGCACTCACCTGG
>JARFNZ010128136.1:0-11522 GCA_031763405.1 Balanus nubilus
ATGAGGTTACTGGTTATTTATTCACTCATCTTCATTATGATTAACCTCACTCAGAGTTTTCGACATCTTAGATCTATCAGGGTTACCTGAGGTCATCGAAGTTCAAATTTTCCAGTTTCGGACATTACTACAGATACCACCAGGCCCCAGCTATTTCGGGAACTATGATAGCTAAGAGCGAACACCCCAGAAGTAATCCACATCTCTTCAAACCTTATTTCTCCAAGGTGTCTTCAGATTTTGGCTTAGTCAGTGGTTTACGCTCCAGAGGGCATGAGGCTGCTGACGAGTGAGACAGGCGCGCTCAGGCTCAGCGCAAAGCTGCTCGGGACGCGGCATCCCGACCTCTCTCTCTCTCCGCTGAAGTTCGTCACTCACAGTCACGTGTCTGTCCAGGATCACCAGACGAGTCTTTGGAACAGATCAGGAGTCATCGTCGCCGTCGGACGTCACAGGACCTACCTGGTGAAGCTGACGAGCGGACGGATCCTGTGGCGCAACCGATGCTTTCTGCGTCCGAATCTCCCCCTCGTTCCCACCATCGAGCGCAGCGCCAGCTGACGTTCGCCGACGCAGCACCAGATAAACGTGGCCTCCCGACAGACTCCAAGTCGATCCCAGTCGGAAATCGTACGCGTGATCGACTGGGGAGGTGGGGATGAATATGAGAAGTAAGAGTCTATTTTGATTTATTTCTGTTCTTGTCGCGATTGCCACATTTTGCGGTGCTAGACTGTGAAACGTGTCTCTGTATGATGGATAAACGTATGAATGAATCTCCGTGAGATCTTTGCTGGTTCAGGTGTTGTATGTTGCAGCCGGAACTACGACTCTACATGTCGTGTGAAGCTACGTTGCAGAGGTTTTATTTCTTTGTTACATCAACACAACAAGCGTTATCGAACGATGTACTGAATCTGTCTGATATCGATCGGAATTACGGATAGATGAATTTCGATTCGGATGTGTGCGGACATGTGTTGCTCTGTCATTCTCGTAGCTCGTTTTGGAAATAGCTCGAATCAGACAGATCAGTCGGCTGATGCTGTATTTCGGTCACTCGGGTACTCGATATCGGGGTCAGGGTCGGAGAGGACGAGCGTGTCCCCTACCCGGCATCACTGAATGAATGACTGGATGACTGGAATGAATGACTGGAATGAATGAATGACCGCTGAACGACTGGTCAGTCGCCGGCCCCCGCCGCCTGCAAGGCAGGGACAGATGGGGGACCGGCTGTCGGTTGGGACGCCAGAGGTCCGAACGAGAAGGCAAATAAAACGAGATATAAGTCTAAAGGGTCGCGACAGACCCAGTTAGTGCAAAGTAAACGGAATCGTGTAAGAGGGGAAAGCATCACCAACGTTTTATAAAAAAATGAAGAAAATCATTAACTTGAGGCTTGTTCGCCAGCAACATGTGCACCGATCTTCGCTGTATTAGCCTTGTCCCTTCGTCACGTGACCTCTGACATGGTCAGCTGACGGTGACCCGGCTGTCAGTGCCGTTTGTTTATATGTCGCAGCCACATCGCCTCCGCACGTGTCACCGATACAACCATTGTCCTCCCCCGCCCGTTTTACCTACACATACACAACCATAACACCAATTAGGTCATGGTGCATATGTGTCATTGAGTCTTGACAAGACAAACACATTCGTGCCATTTTCACGTATCTATCGTTCCTCTTTTAATTATGAGTAATTGGCGAAACAAGTGGTTGTGTCTTCATATGACCGCTCATGAGCTCGTAGTGTCACTGATAAATGCACCTCTGTCATCAATAATGGCTTACGATGACGTGCTCCTGAAAGAATGTGACAGATCCGATTTGTATCTTCTAAAATGGAAGCGTTAAGATATTTCAGCATTGACTTATAATGAGGTCATGTGACTGGCCGTCCTAAGGTCACCGATATAAAAAAGATGCGAGCAGATACGAATTGTATTTATTTATTTATTTCACGTCGTGAGGCATATCCGTTAAAAGCTACGGCTATTCTATGCTCGAGTCAAACAGTTGTTGGACTTGGGGCACAGCACACATACATGAAATACAGAACACACAATATCATAGTGGAATCTTTCACATTCGAGTGGGTGTCTTGAACGGCTAGAGCTCACGTTCTTGCTCTAGGAGATGCTTTCTGAGGGCGGGTTTAAAACCGGGGTGACTCAGACTGCGCAGTGCTGGCGGAAGCTCATTATAGTCGGACACTGCCGAGTTCAAAAAGCGGCGCCTCCCAGACTGACCTCATGGTGGGGGTCACCAGCATATCGCTGTTTCGGGTGTCTCTCCCATGTCTACTCTGCCTGGTGGTCAAGCTGGCCGCTAGTTTTCGCGGCTCAGAGGTAGCTAGCATTTTACTGATCAATACGAGGCGATGATACTTGTACATGTTGTCAGCGCGAGGCCAGCCGCGCTCTATGCAATCACATGTCGCTCACATGGTCATACTTTCTCCGGCCAGAAACTACCCGCGCAGCGAACCTCACTAACTTCTGGAGCCGTTTAAGCTGCGTCACATTGCTTGCCCCATACACGGAAATACAGTAGCGAATGACTGAAAACACCAAGCCTTGTACAAGCGTAACCATCACCGACTGGGGTAAACTGTGCCTGCTGTGGCTCAGTCCACACAATGTGCCGGTACACCGCCGTATCACGTCATTTGTGTGCGTGACGAAAGTCATGTCACTGTTAAACCACACACCAAGGTTTTTGACAATGTCCGAGCAGGCGATGGTTGAGCCGGAGAAGGTGATGGTTGAGCCGAAGAAGGTGATGATTGAGCCGGATAAGGTGATACTGATCATGGGGAAGCGCCGAATCATTCCGCGAGTGCCGAGTACGATGAGCTGTGTTTCTGTTGCGTTGATTTTCAGACCGTTTTTACTATACCAGTTGGAGAGACCAGACAGGCTGTTTTCCAAAGATCGCTCAAGCTGACTGAGGTCTCTCTGTGGGCCGGTCACGTATAGCTGGACGTCATCCGAGTAGGCGATGATGCCTGTGGAGTCGTCTGCGTACAGCGGAAGGTCGTTGGCGTATACTTTGTGGAGAAGTGGCCCGAGAGCCGATCCTTGGTAGGTGCCAATGGGATTGAGAAGCGGTCGAAAGAGCGTGCGGTCGCGAGAAGTTCCGGCAGACTGAATCTACACGCGCTGATAATGGCCGGTCGGGTAGCTTCGGAACCATCGCGTATCCACTCCATAGAGCTCTAGCTTACGCAGCAGTGACTCGTGTGGGATTCAATTGAAGTAGCGCGAACAGTCCAACAGGCACAGAAGGGTAACTTCACGCTGGTCCATGGATCGAAAAACATGGTCGGTGAGGGTGAGCAGTGCGGTGTCCGTCGAGTGGTTGGTTCTTAAGCTGCGTTGATTAAGGGAGAACAAGTGGTGAGAAGAGAAGTCAAAGTACAGCTGTTCGGAAACAATGCGCTCGGTGATTTTCCCTATGGTTGTTAGAATCGGTATCGGTCTATACCTGCTAGAGTCATCAGATTTGGCCGCCTTTGGAATGGGATGAAAAAGAGTGACCTTCCAGGACTCTGGAGCAGTGTGCGATGTGAGACTAGAGTTCACAATGTGAGTTATAACATGGTACAACGAGCAAAGACACCTTTGGATGAAGCGAATGCACATCAAATTGTAGTTACTAATGTCCTCATGTTATCCTCCGAGTTTCAAAGATCTTGGAAAATACTGCGGCCTAGACATGACCATATAAATATTTGGGTGACAAGGTCACTTAATCTAGCATGGTGGCCTGACTTGAAATGATCATGAGAATACATTTTCACACCAAATGTAGAATTAAGTTCTGGAAGGAAATCTAAGCAACTTTTATAAAGGAAAGTTTGTTTTAAAACGTCTAGCAAGGCATAAGGAAGCGATATCCGATGAGTTTTCTGAAATTCGCGAAACTTCTTTGGATGTATGTCCCCCCTCACAGCGCCAGAGAGACTGACGTTCTGGATCCGCCAGTGCCTATGGTGTGGTTGGTATGCGGACTTAAGAGATTCTGAGATATGCCGCTTGCAGTGATGGAATATTGTTTGCCGTTTCATTGGCTCTCAAATACGGTGTCAGTCGATATTATATGCAAAATACACAAAGTGGCTTTCACAATATCCCGGGTACAGTTATGCATGGACCACCACGTATATGGTTTCAAGTGTGGGTCTCTGTACCTCAGAGGACCTGCCAGAGCATTCCGCAGCGCTTGCTGCAGGCATAGCAAAGGGCGACGGATCAGCGACGGAGGCTTACCGCCGGACACGGTCCACAATCTCACACCTCCTTTTTCTGCGGGCATGACATGAACCATTGAACACGCATACGTGCAACTTCCCGGCGCGTGTCTATCGGCCGCAGAAGCGCGAACTGCCCGTTACAAATGCTATCACCAACCGTTGTAACAGGACTGACCAAACAGGGGAGACTCACCATGCAAAGTGCAACGTTCCCAGAACACCGGTCTGTTTCTGTCTCAGCATCTGAGCGGAGATGGATGCCTTTGATCTGTGTCTGTGTCTCTGTTCTATACACATTGAACTCCATTTCGTCTTCCTAGATGTTGGTTTAGCCTGAGCCCGCACCTAAAATATGTCATCTCTGTTCGGTTTCTTGTCTGATTACGCAGGACATCTGCCCCGGAGTATTCCACAATCCTTGGTCTTTTGAACGTTCGGAAGGTATGTAGCCTCAGCTCTGTTGTAGATGTTCACCACAGCCGGGGCAGCCCTGTCTGTAATATCGTCTCGCGTGGTTTCAAACGGCTCTGCTGAGATGTACTCTGAAGTGTGATGCTGTGAATTAGTCGGGCTGAGTTCGTCTGACCACTCTGTCCATCTGCAGCTGCTGCTTGCCATCGCCCGTCTGACCACTCTGTCCTTCTGCAGCTGCTGCTTGCCGCGGCGTGTGGCGATGGGCGTCACAGTGTCTCCTCTCGTCCCGTCTCCCGGCCCACACCACTGTATCGATGCCGCTCCCTCCCGCCGCCTGTTCCTGGCGTCACCCCCCCCCCCTCACGGAGAAGGCGGGACGCGGGCTGGCGAGCCCTGTAATATCGTCGTGACCGATGCCGGCCGCAGCCCGCAGCCGCAGGCCACACGCCGCCGTCGCCTGTCGACCAGCTCTGCCCGTGTTCAGCATAGGCCTGCGGAAAGCGCCACGTCATAAATTGAAAGAAGATTGGGTGCGCTTCCAGTGTTTGGTCGATAGGATGTCGGGAAAATGGATTTGACAGGCGCAGACAACGCTTAGGCCGCGGGACATTGTTTAGGGAACTGGCAACCTCGCTCCATATAGAACCGACTCAACGTGAATAATGCCAGATTGTAGACGTCTTTTGCCAGCTGAAGCGGCAGGTCTATTGATATTTGAGGAGATGTGTCATCAGGGCGGTGTCCTTTGTACGCTGGGAATGGCTAAGGATCAGCGCTGCCACTCTCTGATCCCAAACGGCGCAGAACAGTGTCTGGATATTGACATAATGTCAAAAATGACACTGCGTATGAAGAATGATATGACTGGGAGAGAGAGAGACACAGTTGATAAATATCTGTTCTGCGCGGCCCTCTGTCGCCGAAGTACACCGTGTTCCGGTGACCGCTGGGTCTCTTTAGTTCTTCCGACCATTGGGTCCGCCGGTTTCAACTGCCCGTCGCGGTGTGTGACGTCATCGGTGACCCGACTCTGTAGAGCTGCGCTCTCACGCGGCTCCGCCGGCCGCCGTGATGTGTGGCCAGAGCCGGGACCGGGCCCTGTGCCGTGATGTGTGCCCAGAGCCGGGACCGGGCCCTGTGCCGTGATGTGTGCCCAGAGCCGGGACCGGGCCGGTCTCAGCTGCGGCCGTCCTCTAACTCTGTTGACCGAGTCGGCTCCGGTTGGCCGCCGTAGCCACAGGACGGCAAATAGAACCGCCTCCGCCTGCACCACCCAGCAACAACCGACACCACCCGGCACAGCGACCGGCACTACCCGGAACCACCTGACACCGCCCGGCACCTTCCAGCACCACCCAGCATCACCCGGCATCACACGACACCACCCGGCAACACTAGGCACCACTCGGTACTACTCGCCACCACTCGGCACCACCTGGCACCATCCGACACTACCCGGCAATACCCGATACCACCTGGCAATACCGGCACCACCTGGCACCACCCGGCAATACCCGGTCCCACCTGGCAATACTGGCACCACATGGCACCATTCGACACCACCTGGAAATACCCGGCACCACTTGGCAATACCCGGCACCACCTGGTATGTACCACCCGGCACCATCCAGCACCACCCGGCATAACGCGGCACCACAGGACATCACCTGGTACAACCCGGTTCCACCCGGCGATACCCGGCGATACCCGGCACCACCCGGTGATACGCAGCACCACCCGACACCACCCGGCAAAAGGACAGATCCCGGCCGCTCCGGCCACAGCCGTCACATAGCACAGAGAAGCAGATCTTCAGATTTCGTGCGCCATTCACACCTATATTTTGTATCAAACCTCCTGCTGCAAGCACAAAATGTAATAGTTCACTGGAATCACTTGTATTGATCATTGGAAGTTGCACAGAAGGAGTTTAAAAGCTTCAGGTCTCAGGAGTTGTGCAGGAAGTAACAACCAATGTGTTCACCTCTGACAAAGCGGTCCCAGAGGGCCGGCTACATCCATACCTCACTGCTGGAGGTCCAGAGCTCTCCGTTCAGCGTGGCCAGTGGCCGGCCTTCAGTATCAACACAGCGTATTACCAGACAGGCGCATAAATATCCCCGCCACCGGCCGCCGCCCATCCCGGCGGAATTTACGGCGCATCAACTATCGACTGTGGTGTGATTTACTCCCTCCACGGGAGTGGCTGTCCTGCCTCGTATTCTGCCGCATCGACTCCGTACAGCGTTAAAGAGGGATGCTCACTAGCGTCAAGCCGTCCGGTTTGCGGCTCAACAAGGCCTATACGGGCACAGAATACTCAAAGATAATACAGGGGAACCGAGCGTTTCTGGCCAACAGGGCGGCGTCTTGAGCCGGAGACCGGACGGCTGGACGCTAATACCGTGCTGGTGAGAACCGCACCTCAGCAGTCAGAGTGGGGGGGCTGCTGGCTGCTCGGTGGCTGCTGGGTGGGGCCGCGGTCCTCAGTGGCTGTTGGGTGGGCCCGCGGTCCTCAGTGGCTGCTGGGTGGAGCTGCGGTCCTCAGAGTGGCGGCTGTTGGGTCTGAGTCGGGTTGCGTTCCTCAGAATGCCGTGCCGTCTCCCTCCGCTCCTGTCTGTGACAGCTGCCGGCAGGCTAAGTCAGCACCATGAACGCGGCCGATGCCACCCGCGGTCCCTCCACCGCACAAGCCGGGGGCTGACGCCGATGTTCCAGCTGTGACGTGGGAAGTGTGGGCCGTCGGCCCGGCCCGGCCCATTCCCCGCCCGGTCAGGGGCCCGCCGTATCCTCTGAAGTCCTGTCGAGCGCCCCGGTCGGGCTGAGATAGCGCAGTCGGGACCGGGCTGACTTCAAAGTTGGTGCTGAAGGACGCAGCTGGATGCAGACGAGCGGCGACGGCGGCTGTGGCCCGGACGGCCGAGTCTCGGCACAAATTGCGCTCCTCATTAACGTCTGCGTGGCTCTATTGATTGGAGAAGTCAGCTGGGTGTCCCGTCTCGAGCAGCCGGCGGGTGGCGGCGGTGGCGGACGGCGGTTTACAGGGGCCGCCGCCACTGCCGGCTGGCTGTGGGGTGCGGACGGTGATGTTGACTGTGTTGCGGCCAACAGCGGCGGACGGCTCCCTCCCTCCCTCCCTCCCTCACCCCCCCCCCCCCTCCCTCAGCAGCGCTGCCGAGGTAAATTGGATCCAGTTCGTTACCAGACGATAAAAGTCGCCGACGCCCACGGCGGTCCAATGATGCGTCACATCAGCTTTTTCAGCATCCACGGTAATTTTCTGAATACCCGGTGCGCCCGACTATTCAGTCGTTATATGCAAATGAATGCAGAACGAGCAAACTCGATTAGATCGACACATATTGCGAAGACGGCGTTTCAAAGCACGGCCAGACCGAGCGTTAGGTTTTATTATTGCACACGGCGCCATAGAACTTCTGAGCTAATCTGTTTTCCGCGGAATCGGTAACTCTTATTTGTTGAATGTTGCTGAGGAATAGAAGAATCGATTAGTTGTCACATAACGAAACCGGCGCAATGGAAAAGCTAAAACAATACAGTCCCACCATTAATTTATTTGTGTATCCTTCTACCATTCAGGGATCCTTAATCGTATTTGGTCTTCTTTATGATGATAGTATATTGCTGCTTATCACAACTATCACTAATTATTGCAGCCGAATAACGATATTTTCCCCACCCTCAGCCCGCAATTCCACCCTATTCGACCGTAGCCTGTCAGTGAGTTAACCATGCCCGGATGGCGGCAGTGCGGATATCCTCAATATCCACGCCGTTGATCACGCGGTGGCCAAGTTTGCGCCCAAGTTAGGCCATCCATCATGTGCGCGTCTCAGGGGCGGCGGACTACCACCGCTGCCGCCGCCGCCGCTGCCCCGGCATAAATATCGACACCGAGTTGTGTGGCAGTTATATCGGCGGAGGAGCGGGCCGCCCGCTGCCTGGCGCAGGGACGTGCCAGTCTGCGGAGGCTGGAGCAGCGGCAGACCGCCCGTCCTGCCGCGGAAAAATAGCCGCTGTCGACTACCCCCTCTTCCTGCTGCCCAGCCCCCCCCCCCCGGCCCTGAGACCGGGGGGGGGGGGGGCCGAGTGACGTAACGCCGCCGTGGGCCATCCGGCCCCGTTTCCGAATCAACGGCGGCAAAAACACGGACTGTGCTGAATTTAGGAGTCATTTGGCGGATACATGGCGAGACGTTTGCCGCTGCTGCGGTGTTGTGAGAATCCCGCTCTGACTTAGGACACACACAGACTGCAATATCCGAGCTGCATTGTCACGGGCTTAAACAGCGATTCAACGGGTGATGGTCCATGCTCATACCTCCGCCTCGATTCCCATAAACCGAGCCATTCCAAACATCAAAGTACGCCTGGTACGGCAATGCTCGCCGATCCATCTCTCTCACTGACGTGCCGTTTCGGCTCCCTCTGCATGTAAAACGACGGCTCCCGTCGCGCCGGCCGCGGTGGTACAACACACAGCATATTGCCACCGGCTGTATCCACTCCGGTATGCAATATCGGCGCCCCTCGGCGGTGCCCGACACGCCGCCGGCCGGCACCCGACTCACATCGCCACAGGCGCCGACACACATCGACAGGCGAGCCGCATCAGTGTCGGATGGGACGTCCGGGGGCGCACCGGAATACTGCCGCCGCCGCCGCCGCCGCTGCTGCCCCCCCCCCCCCCCGCCGCCCCAGCCCCCGCCCGATGTCCGTCTATACTGTCTGTACTGTCTGTTCTGTCCGGAGTCGGCTGACTGTAAGGAGTCGGCCGAATGCTTAAATCGACAAATGCAAAAAAAAACTTTTTGCCGGTAAACATTTCAACTGTGCAACTGTGTTCATCTGTGCCAGCGGCGACGCCTCGAAAGGATAGTCTCCATTTCGCCAAGAGATCCTAGGGATCCTGGATCGTTTTCAGAAGCTATGTTGATGGATCCTGTATATCCTGGATCGTGTCCAGAAACTCTTACTGGATCCTATGGATCCTGGGTCGTGGTTTCCTATATTTTTCGTTGCATCTTGTGGGTCATGGATCATTTAATTAAGAAAGAAGTCGTTGTGTGATATTCAGGATATTAGTTTTTTTCCTTGGAAGCGCTGCTGTAGAATCTTGCAAGTCCTTAGTGATTATGTGGACAAGTCAACAAAACAACAAAGATTGCCTAACAACATAACAACTGTAGCCACTAGCTATCTGTGCCTTCAATTTATTCAATTTGATTGCAAGTTTTGCTACATCGTATCTGAGTTTACCTTGTAATCATTTATTCAAGTAAGCGTATGATGTATGAATAGCAGAAAAGCAGACAGCATAATGGATTCACATTTGATTGAATTAGGAAACCGATAGTTTGTGGCCATGTGGTTTCTTTTTTTCCTTATTATTTTTTTATTCAAAATGCATTCAACGTGCAAATTATTCATAATTTAACTTAAGAAGCAATACCTTGAACAGATTTCACCATTCTGTCGATGTTCCGGTTCCTGGATTTTTTGTTGCTGATCCCCCGGATCCTGGACCCTATTTTTTTTTGTCGCGGCACATGTCTGCTTGTTAGTCTATTTACTTTTTATATGATTTGTACTGAAACAAATATATGATATATTGCTATCATTTAAATATATTTTTATAGAAGATAATGTCTTAAGTGTATTATGTATGATAGGTGCTTTCCAATGACGACCATATTTCTTCCCTTTGTAGAGATACCGAAATCCGTATACTCGCTGGGCAGATGGGATCATGACATATGACCCTTGTTGACCCTCAAGAAGTTTTTGTTTCGGCGCGAAATTTTGTGTACATGCGACCAACTAAATGGGCAAATTTATGTGAAAATTTGATAAAAATCGAAGCAGGCAAAACTTGCAAAACTTTGAACTTTTTCAAGGTTATTGGTGCAAAATGCAAAAATTTGATCTTAGGGTGCAAATTCTTATTCCATCATATTCCTTGACTCTTGCGCTCTCTAATGATGTATAACTTTGCCCCGATATTTGTTTTTATCTTGGAGGTAAAATTACAAACGTAATTCGATGTTTGACCTTGACCAGAATTTTCGCACACCTGTTTCTCTTGATCCCGTGATCTGACGGCAATAAAATTTTTAAATCGGAATCAACGCCAAGGATAACCATGTTAACAAATTCAAAGCGAAATCGGAGAAAGTGTGGTTACTATTCCTTGGTGATTTATCCTGGAATTGGCCATATAAGAGAGAGTCTTGTTCTTGGCTTGTTTCTTAGCTTCAGAAGCTTGTTCTCAAGCTCTCCTTACTTCTTATTTTATAACCGGGAGTCTGGGATCCGGAATTTGTCCACGACGAAGTGCTGGTAGCAGCTCCGCGGTCACCCAAGCGGCCGTGACCGGCTCCTCTGCGAAGCATGACGCAGCACTTGCTACACATGAATTAATTAGGAGCTTCGAGGCTCCTCAGGCGCTGCAAATAAGCTATGCGGTTTATTTAATCACAGGCAACGACCCAATCACAAATTAATTATTTTGTATTTCTGTCCGTTCAGCGTTCCTCTGGTTCCTTACGGAACGGAGGCGCGCTGCGGGATTGCCCTAGGGAGATGTCGGCGAAGTTCCTGCCGTCCCGCCGGCTCCAACCGCGCTCGAAATATCACCATCTTCTCTCAACTAGAGCGCAAAACGTTCTGACAGATAATTTTGTCGGAACTGATTCAGCGCTAGATCGACGCAGCGGAGATGGTATGCAAATGTGGTTATTAAATCAGGAAGCCGGAAAATGATTGTCAGTCAATGGTGGCGGCCATTAAGCGAGCGAGAGAGAGAGAGAGAGAGAGAGAGAGAGAGA
>JARFNZ010128158.1:0-11520 GCA_031763405.1 Balanus nubilus
TTCCGCGCCGTTCTATCTTTCGTAGTTTTGGAGTTAACCGGGGGTCATTATGATCCCCCCCCCCCCCCACCACCACCACCAGGACGAAGGTGGCCCAGGGGCCCACCAGGGCGCGGGTTAACATTGCGAATATTGTGCAGTTTGTACATATTGAATCAAAGTTTCTTTGTGTACGTGGTGTAATTCAAAATTCGCTATCGCTAGTATGAATATCAACGCTGAAGGATTCAAGCTCGACGCCTGTCTAATATTACAAATGTCAATTTAATATTTTTGTTAAGCCTATAACAATGCAATGTATATGGTATGGTGGTAGTCACTATACGTATTGCACCACTCGACTCTGTAGATTGTTATATCGTAACGTTATGTGTTATATCGTAACGAGGTTGGTCGTAACGATACAAATTATACAATGTTTAATATAATGAAGGCACATACGCTTATTGGAGTCACTTGCCGTTCCATCGCATTCCCATGTCGATCAACCAATTATTTTCCGGAATCGCACCGGGGCTAATAAATCTTTAATAATTTTGGTACGCCGACGACTTGTCGTTACTGTGCAGGCAATAGACCAATGTTTGGCGAAATGTCACTGCCCGGCATTGGAAATCAGCGCCGGTAATGGCTGCATGGCGCCAGCGGCGCCGGTGGATGATAGGGTGATTTGGGCCAGTTTCGGTGACCCTGCCTCCCCTCACCCCCCCCCCCCCTCCCCCTTCCAGGCCTTCTGCGCACTGTCCCCAATAATGTGACCCTTCGCCGCGCCTCCGCCGACCGTGGAGCCATGCATCAATACTGTCGGTATGGTGGTGTAGAATATTGTTAGCATATTGTGTAATATGATGTATCAATATTTAAATATGTATGTATATATGTATTTTGTTAATTCATTGACAGAACATGTTCTTGTTTAGACAGCGTTGGAAAATATGATCACCGTTGTTCGATATGGCTTCCTGGCTCTTATGACTCCGTTTTGAACCTCCGCAGTTGGTGCGACCACAATCAGTGATGATCAAATGCATAATGGACATTGAATACGTTACTTTTGGTGCAGCAGTCTGGCTTCCAATAACGCATATTATTTGGGGTGACCGTGTTCATGGCGCGACTCCCTCTGGAATTACGGCAGGTGCTGCCAGTGAAGCTCTTCTTACATTACAAATTTCAGCAGATTGCGGCTCTCTTTTTGCCGCCGTTTTCTTTTGTTCTTTTGTGCAGCGTTAACCGTTGGAAATGAAAAGTTAAAATGTTAACACTGTCAAAGCTGAACATCGTGGGTAATCGAGAAAGGGAGTCTACATCGCAACGTGAGTGTGCGGCAGGGGCTCATACTGCTCCTTCCCTTCGCTGTCTCAATGCGTGGAGAAATGGGGCCTGAAGTAAGGGAGATGAGAGAAGTGAGAAACTGGGCTGCAATCCAGTCCGATACCCATCCAAACAAGTTATCGTCACACTGAAATAGAAACGAAGGGGAACACAGACGTATAAAATGAATGTATTGATGCATTACGCAATGTAGTATAGTGATCAGTGTATGGTCCACAACACAACATGAAAAATCCGCATGCGAACTAATAAACGAAGGAATCCAATTTAGCAGACAAATGGGAGCGTTCAGGTTACGCGGAACGCAAAACTGAACGTTATTTGTTGATAAAACCTAAAACCTAGTTAGGATATGCAGATAGACGGGACAAGAACGAAACGAAGCAAGAACGTAGCATAATTGATGGATTGTGCTGAGCATGCAGTGACCAAACTTTGTTCAAAATATGGTCTGCGTTGCGGCAGCAAATACACAATTCTTGTTCCAGATATTATTTGCCTCGCGGTGAATAATCGCACAATTACCGGCAGATGGTTATTATTACGGTTCACTTTAACTGCAACACGTTCACTGGGAAGGGAACAGTATTGTCATTCAAGAAGGTTAGGTTAGGTTGTCATGTGCTCAAACAATGTTGTTTTACGGGCTCCTTTCACGAGATTTAGTTGAGCGACTTTCGTTGTCTGGGTGCTACATAGTCCTTTTACTGTGAAACACGTCCTGCTTACTTGTTCCCAGCAGCTGGAGAATGAGCGATTGAGATTCTTTGGACTCCAATCTTCGGGACTTACGATCCGTAGTTTGTTAGGCGACGATTCCAGGTTCCTTAGTACAAACAGCCTGTTCGCTTTTATCGCTACTGCTGGACTCCCCCGTTGTATATTTCCACTGATAGCTAGCTAGGCAGTAATGGGCGACGTATGACAACGTGTGTTGGTGCTCCCTAAAACCCCAATATCATCATCATCATCGCATAGTCCTGTCAGTTGTTTTACGAGGTAAGTCGTAATTTTACTCGCGATAAGATATGTGTTATGGAGACCACCAACATCGGCTGTGTTGCCTTATTATTATCCTGCTGCCTCACCTTACCTCCTCGTCATGATGTGTTACGATGTTTTTGCTCGACCATGCGATGGTTTGTGATGATTATGTTGTTTAAATCAAAACACCCGGCGAACCTGCTGTTAATGAATATGCTAGCCAGCCCAGGGTCAGGGTTGATTCGATGGTGTAAATCGCAGGCTTAGCGAATGGAGATTGGTATAGATACAAATGACGATTGCTCATTAGGAACTCAAGCGTGCTAAATTTCCTTACATCTTTAATGACAACAACAAAAAATACATGGTACGATTGTATAATGTTTTAGTACACAAGAAGTCCGTTTACAGAGGGTCGTAAGTACTATGGGAAACACCTTTTACAAGGTCTACCCTTCGTCTGCTGTGACTGAGCGTTGTGCGACTGATCGCCGTCTGTGTTCTGCTGTGACTGAGCGTTGTGTGACTGATCGCCGTCTGTGTTCTGCTGTGACTGAGCGTTGTGCGACTGATTGCCGTCTGTGTTCTGCTGTGGCTGAGCGTTGTGCGACTGATTGCCGTCTGTGTTCTGCTGTGGCTGAGCGTTGTGTGACTGATTGCCGTCTGTTTTCTGCTGTGGCTGAGCGTTGTGTGACTGGTTGCCGTCTGTGTTCTGCTGTGGCTGAGCGTTGTGTGACTGATTGCCGTCTGTGTTCTGTGTCTGCAGGTGGTGCTTCCACACACCTTCAGCTGGGAGGACGAGAGCCTGGCGGTCACCATCGTGTCCGACCCCGTGTGACCCGCTGGGAGAGGCGCCGACCCCGGGGCAGACGCGACACTGCCGTCTCCCCGTGGGACACGTCGGTTGGCTCCCGGTGACATCCGGTGACATGGTGTGGCGCCTGGTGACATGGTGTGACTCTTCATGTGACTCCCAGTAACGTCTGGGGCCTGGTGACACATGGTGACACCGTGCGACTCAATGTGCCGCTCGGTGACTCCGTGCGACGTACAGCGGCTGCCGGCGACTTCTGGCGACAGGCCGCTCCGCCTGGTGCCGATTAATGACGGCTGATTGTGGCGCCGCTGCCGTCACAGCCACCCCTCATAGCTCTCTGATTGTCGGCCGGCGGACCGACGTGGCGACAGGCTGACAGACGGCCGAACTCGTGGTGTGTGACGACCTGGGATCGGCTGTCGGCAGCCGCCGGTGACCGCCGCATCCGACCGTCCAATCAACCTGACCGCGTCGCCTGGCCAGCTGTTCAGGGGACATGGACGGCGCCAGTGTAGGCCAATTACGGCTGATGGTCATGGCAGCGGCCTCCGACCAGCAGCGAGTGAACGTCTGGCGGCGGTGGAGCTATCACGGCACTCGCGCCGGCTGTCGGTGTGCTGCTGTGAGCTGTTGCCGTCCGCCCGGGGACGAGGGAGGGAGGGGGACACTTATTGGCCCCGTTTGCCTGGGGCGGCTCGATTGGTGTATTTTGTCGGTGTCAGCGGACGTCAGTAGGACCGCTGTGCTGTTTTGGGCCGTGAGAAGGGGAGCGGGGAAAGAAACGAAGGAACCGTCAGGGTCTTAGTAGATAATATGTCGATCGACATTGTTTTCGAAAGTGGCGATGTTTCGACAGGCAAATAATGCTTGTCAATTTGGGAGCGGAAAGCGGTTTTTCATGTTCTTTCGTCGATTTATATTTTGCTAAAGGTTTTAAGGCCAGTTTTAAATGCGTTCGGGCTTTCATCCAAGTTAAAGACGTGACAAAAATATGTGAATCTCGTGACCAGAAAGAACCATATTGGCTGGTTTCCCCGAGGGATATTATGATTGTCTTAACATGCCACAACCATGCAAACAGACTCAAAATATTGGACATTTACATCGCCTGGTGCTGTGCCAGATGATCTCGCTGTGTTTTATCGCCGCCGTGTCAGTTTTATGCATGTGTGCATCTGTGCCTACGATTTATGTGCACCAGGGCTTACGGTAATGTATCCCAGCATCACAGTTTGCGCAGCACTTGTCAAACTCTGATATACTCAAAGTTCGAAGTGTAGGGCATTTCGCGCTTCTCTTTCTGTAAGGCCCGGTACTTGCTGAGCGAAAAATAAACGTAACGTAAAGCAAACGTTAACACTCGATTGCCTTATTTTGTTTTAGTTGCACCGTAACAAGCAAACTTCATCTTATTACCATCCCTCTAACCATGTTTAGATATTCTTCTTGTGTCCTGCTTGTGTTTGTGGCTGTTGGTGGCCTTCTCAGTTTTGAAAACCTTGCGTTTTGCCTTCGTTTGCTCTACGTTACGCTTACTTTTCGCTCAGTGAGTACCGGGCCTAAGAAATTATTGTCTTCTGCGCGCTGTGGTGTATACCATGTATGGTGTCATTCGTGTTGATCGCGCTGCCAAATTGGAGTTGTATTTTTATACGGCCGCCATTGCGATCTTGTGTAACGATGCATTTAATGCCGCTCGTGTCTTCGGAGTGCTGTGTCCTTGCCGTGCCTAACACCGTGTGTGTGTGTGTATTTACACCCCATGACTCGTGCATGCGATCGGTCGTGATCGGTCGCCTACTACCGCTGTGATGGTGGGGCCGGCCGACTCGCCCCGTGGGCTGAACCGTCGCCCGTGTGCCTTATTGCGACGCCCAGCGCACCACAAATGTCTTTATCGGGCGGCGCTCTGAGTCTTGTGAGCCGAGACCGAGCCGCCGCCAGTATGAATCTCTACTCCGGGACACCAGACAGACTGGGTGGAAAATACCGGAAGCCTGCCACAAGATTGCGGAAGTTTTCGACTTCAACGTATGGAAAACTGGAAATGTTTTCCATATTTTGGTGTCAGAACTACCGTTATCTTGCTGCAAGTTCCGCCGGTTGTTCATCCGTGATTCGCGACCCACCGAGCATTTGACCTGACTTGCTGGCAGCTAGCCGCGTTCCTCGTCTTCCTGACTGTTTGTGTATTTGCCCCGTTTGTGTATTTACCCGCGTGTTCTTTGTACCAATACTGACTGATGAGCTCTGCGCAATGCGTTTATCTTATGACGGATTACATACGACCGACGGCCCTGGAGCGGCGTGAGCTGGTGGGTCGGGGTGAAGCAGATGATGGCACGGGTCGCGACCGTAAAGTGGTTGTTGGAAGATGTTTTGTTTTCCATTTGCTCGAGGGAAGTTGGGGATGATGGGGTAATGCAGGGGTAAATACCCTGAGACAATGTTGAGCGCCAGTAGCAGCTGACAGTTGACGGGTCGCCGGCGGACAGCCAGGGTTGCCGCTGCCAGGGGTGCTGCCTCTCGTTCGGAAGGCGAGCCGAAACACTTTTGCTCCATGAACGGCATTTCTTCCTCCTAGATCCTGTCAGAGGAATAGCCTCCTGGGATTTATTTTAAGGAGGGTACGTTTACATTCCTAAATGTACTTTATTGAAATTTACAGATTGGCCTCTTGTTTCACAATAACATTGTTGGTAGGTCGCAAAAAAACATCGAATTGCGTATTAGGTTTTGATATTCCTGTGGATAACGAATGTCGAAGATTCCAAATCGGACGTTGCAAGAACTGTACATTCTTCTTTTTCGAGCCCATCAATTCAGGGCTTTGCCCGGCAACTTTTTGCTTTGCTCTACAAGTGTTGCCAGCTTTTAAGTTTTTCAGGCTTTCAAATGATCGATTTTATCATTACAGTGGGATGATATCAAATTTAAAAGATTGTCGGCGTTAAATGTCCATTTTTCGACGTCGCCGTGCAAAATAATCGGCTAACATCACGTTTTTTACCCCATCATATTTTCTAAAAAGCTCCACCCACGGATCTGTGTGGCGTGCAGAACGTCGGTCGGTAGGACGTTGGCTCGTAATCCATAGGTACTGGCGTTTAGTGTGCGGATGGGCCCAAACCGGGTATACTGCCAATGTTGTTCTCGAGAAGATCGATTAGAACCGTCCGAGCGTGTCTGCAGCTGGCGGCGCTGTCACCGTGATGTCCTGTTTATCCGATAGATGGCAGCAGGGTGTCGCCTGAAGATAGACTGTACCGCAACACATAGCTGCCTTGCGGTGCAGTATGTACTGTGAAGAAACTGAGAAAGATGTGTGCAGACAATTTTGTATTTCCAATATTATTATTTCAAACTTGTGGTTAGATGAGGTTGATCTACATGTACACCATGTTCATTATTATTTAAGTAAGGGTTTCAGTGAGATTTTAGACATCACTTAGATTCACCCAGACGTTTTTTAACATAAATTCATCGCGTTCGAAGCCTTCCCTTCCAATACTCAGCGAGATAAAGCTTTTATATACATACCGGTACAAAGATGAGTGCAATTGGAGAAGTAAATATTATTGGAGTTGACTCCAGCCAACACAAATAATATGTAGAAAAACAAAGGTGAGCAATAGTAGATTATCCCGTGCATTGCCGAGGGTTCGCGTCGAACGCCGTCTACGGGGGGAGGCTGATTTCCGCCCCCCCCCCCCAGATCTCGGAAAACACGCAACGTAGCGACAAGTGGTAAATGGTGTTAGATAGCTCGTGACAAGGACTATGGAAATTACATAGGTCAGGCCAATATTGAGGCCATCAGAGGTCACCAAAAGCCATATGTTGCCATATTACAAGTAGCTGGGATATCGTTTCAGAAATCCCCGACTATCTCGGAAACTAAGATAGCTTTCCCCCTATATTGTCGTCAAATTTGACCTCGGATCAACGGCTTACACTCAAAAGGTCATGAAGGTCAAAAAGACCATTTTGGACAAAATCGTTCTTGCGAATGACTTTTTAGCTATGAAATATAACAATATAACTTTGGCACCATCGTGTTTCTCTCGTCCAGACAAATTTAAACATATAACTTTTTACCTGATGACATTTTCAAAATTTGACTCAAGGTTAAGGTAACGTGGTGACCAAAGTAGGTCAAGTTGGGTCATGTTGCATATCATGTTGCATATGATATGAGTCGATGTGTCTTGACGAGACAAATGCTTTGGTACCGTTTTCTTGCCTCTACCTTCATTATATCAAAAGTGTTTATGACCTCGGATGACATCTCAGATGACCGTGTAAGAAGTCGCTAATCAAATATTGCACCTGTATCATCAATAATGGCCTAAGATAACATGACCCTGAAAGAACTGGACTGATACGATATGTATCTTTGAAATAAGAAGCATTTGAAGATTTCCCCATTAACTTATATTAGGGTGGTCACCAAAATGAGCTGACCTCTGGTCACCGACATAAAAATTTTAGATATACAACTTGCAGATACTGATGCCCTTACGTATTGCTGAAAGTTTCAAATCTATCAGTCAATCACTGTGACTGTGGCACAACTGCAAACATTTCTGGAGATAGGGTCACGTGACCTGGACTGGTGACCTGACCTGAGATTACCCGGGGTCAAAAGTTTTCACACAATGTGCGCAATTGATGTCCGAATAGATGCGCAAATTTTGGCGCGCTGCCGTTTTTTTCGCTATCGACGAAAAACCAGAGGGGAACGGAAATCAATCCCCCGGCAGTGCGCGGGTAATGGGTGCGTATCGTTGGCCTTGTCAAGCAGGGTTGTGCTCGACTCAAGAGTCGTTGAGTCAAATTTGGCTAACTCTGGCTGAAATGAGTCGAGTCAGAGTTGAGTCAGTCAAACATTGAGTTTGACTGACTAAGACTAAGATTGGGTCGAGTCAGAGTTGAGTCGTATGGATTGTCGCTTCAGAGTCAGAGTCACCTGGATGCTGCCTTAGTCGAAGTCGACTCACTTTTCTGAGTCAAATGAGATAATGCAATGAATGACTTGAAATAGCAGCTTTCAAGATCTTGCAGATTTAACATTGCGTCTATGGCGCTGCATGGAAAAAAATATACTTCAAAATATTTCCGACCGCACTCCCCCCCCCCCCGAACAACTTTTGATTTGTTTAGTTAAAAATAAGTTGACTCAAGAAAATGTAACCACCTCCTTGAGACAGAGTTGTATCAGGTGTAAAAATAAATGAGTCAGAGTTGAGTCGAGTCAAAGCCTTTGAGTCAGAGTTGAGTCAGAGTTTTTTTCGGAAATGAGTCAGAGTCGACGCGGTCGGAAATATCCGATTCGAGCACAACCCTGTTGTCAAGTGCTTCAATAACCATGCTAGGTGCACGGTATATACTAATACAGTATGAGATATGCAGTGTCGACTTGCTGATGATGTAGCAGGCACCAGCAAGTTAGATCAAAGCAAAGTTAAGCAAGAGTTTAATTCTGAACTTCAACACATGACAGCCATTACTGATCTTGGTAAATAACCTGTCGATGTAATAACCTGTAAATCGATGTCTATACGTGTAATGTTACTTTTTCGATGTAAATATTTGTCTCCAGCGCCGTTTATCATAGCTCGTTGACGAGATGTTTGAAGGAACCGACGCACTTGCATCCCATGAAGTCAACCGGGAATCAACAAGCATACGATAACATAGTTCCTACCCATACATAGTAACTACATAGTAACATAGTTCCTACCTAAGAAACAAGGCCGATATATTGGCAAACCTCCAAGTAAGTAGTACTTTTAAAGACGAGGTTATTGAGCCATAGTTTGAACATCAGGCCCGTCTTCTTCAACAGTTCAAAATTTGTTTAAGGGAAGCTTTCAATCGCTACTGCAGTCTGGGATCTTCAAAAGCCTGGACATGGGAGGTACATAATTAGCTTGCAGTAGCAATCGACGATCGAAAACTTCCGATAACCAAGAGAAGTTGAAGGATCGTGAAGAAGTGGTTAGCAGCGTCATGCATTTGTGGCCCACTTACGACGCACAGTCCTGGGATTTCACAAGTCGACGTTGGCATGCGTTTATAATGTATGCAAACATCCTTAAACATCACGCAGGCAGATAACTAGAAAATTGCTGTTGCTCTTTACAAAATCGCTTTGTAGGCTCTATAACTAGTGATGTCATTATCTTAAACCATCCTGGACTCACCTTGCAAACTCTTTAGATTCTCAAAACCTACCTGAATAGCACAGATCCAGGGGAGGCGGAGTCGGCAAACTTGTATCGACTCCGACTCAGAACTAAAAATCTACTCCGACTCTGAGTCCCGCTCAGCTCCGACTCCGACCTATATCGATTCTCCAACTGCTGCTGGAGAACAATATCTGCAGCGTCATTCATTTTCCATTTGTTTTCTTCCTAAAAGTGCATAAAACAATAATACGCGGTCCGAGCACGTACGCAGCTTGCTAGCAGTGCATCCAGTCAATTTGCACACGCCTGCTGGCGACAAAACCCGCGAAACGGGCACCGAACGACAAACGCAGCCAGCCGCCGGCCAAGCTTGTCTTCCTTGTAACTTCTACCCTCTCTCTTCCCCTCTTGGCATGGTCACCACTTTGTCTTGGGGTGAAAGTTTGAACAAGTTTGGAGCAGATCTTCATGATACAATTTCAAAACTCATTGATGAGACGAGCGCGATTTTGAAAATACTGTCTATCTTTTGTTCTGGTGTGATCGAAAATTTAACCGATAGATAATGAAAATATGGGTAACCATAGATACCATAAAACCTATGTTATTGTCTCATCTATTAGTTATGAATATGCTTTGTTTTATTTTAATCTCATTTTTTAAGGATGTTAAGTTAATATCTCCATTCTGGTGAATATTCAACCGACCAAAGAAGTCGCCAGTTGCGCGAAGAATATATTTTGACTCCGACTGCAACAAAAACTGCTGACTCCTACCGACTTCAACTCTGGCCTCGACTCCGACTCCACAACTCTGCGCACATCCATACTAACGCCATTCACGTGCGAACGTCACGAAAAGTGTGTGTGCGTAGGGGAGGGGCAGTGAAACTTTTATCTCATGTTGAGGGAAACCTGACCCCCCCCCACCTTATGGTAAACTACTTTGCAGATTTGGCCTTTGTAAATCGTTTGCCGCCAACATTCTGTATGTGAAGAAAATGAAAATATGTTAGCAAACAAGGATGAAAAGTGGGGGCCATGCCCCCCACACTCCCTCGGTTCTTGCGCCTATGCCAGCGCCACATACTCAGCTGAAGCTTCACTCTAATAGCACGCTTTTCCCAGTATCACAAACTCATTGAAACCTTCTGATGGGTTGCGCCTCGATCCTTCCTCTCCTCTGCCGCTGGGCTCTCTTCTGGCGGCGCGACAGGCAGGAGGCGATGACGCAGTCGAAGATCTCGACCAGGGTGAGGAGGGAGCCGCCGAGCATGAGGCCCAGGTTGCCGCCGACATCAGCGATGAATGTGTCCACCGAGTACTCGTCGCGCTCAACGACGTGTTCCTCCACGTCAGAGAGCCAGAGCAGCACGGAGCCGTAGGTGGCATTGCGAGCCGTTGGGTACGACAGGTAGATGCTGGTCTCCTCGTTGTGCCACTTCTCGTGCTTCTGGACGCGGTACCGGTCTGTGTGGCAGGACTGTTTGCACAGACATTTGGACGCCCACGCGGTGAACTTCTCCTCGTTGACGTCGCTGTGAGTGCCCATCGAGGAGCGCTCCAGCTCCTCCATAGTGCGGCAGGGCGGCGGATTGGATCGGTAGGCGCCCCTGCTGATCCAGGGAACGGCGCAAAGAGGTGCTTCTTGGGCTGTGGAGACCACTCGCTTCTTCATGCCGGTCATCAGGCAGACGCCGAGGCACTTCTGATATGCTTGCAGAGCGTCGATGGAAACATCGCAACCGTTCCCGGACCCATATGGCAGCTCTTCGGTAATCGTACGGCTAACTTTCACCTGATGCATGCGGTCACCGTAGACCAGAATGGTGGCGACAAGTCCGGAGAAGAAGATGACATCGTTGTAGCGCACGTTCTGTGGGTGCAGGAACACCTTCCAGCCGCTGTGCTCAAACTCATCGAGAGGCTCTTGCTCCCGCAGTAACAGCATAATCTGAGGGCTGGTCAGCCTCTTGGTGACGGTGACGTTGGTGTTGAAGGTGGTGCACATTCCGTTCAGCAGCGTGGGTTTGGTGCGGAACGTCCCGATGTCGTTGCAGTTTTTCGCGTCAACCCTGCAGAAGAACACCATGTCGCTCCATTCGTAGGAGGCCGCTCGGTAGAACTGGTCCAGTCCGTCGAAGGAGCTCCAGTTGAGCGTCTGGTAGCCCCGCTGGTGCCAGCGCGGCCAGCT
>JARFNZ010128179.1:0-11517 GCA_031763405.1 Balanus nubilus
GACGGACGGCGGCCCCCCGCCGGCTCTGACCGCCTCGCGCCTCCTCTCCAGCCGCTCCCCGGCCTCCACCCGGCCCCGGTCGTGACTGGGCTGACCCGGAGGAGCCGCAGCCGGGTCAGCGAGGTGCGTGCGGCCGAGGGCGGAGCCGGCCGGCTCAGCAGCCCGCCGAGGAGCGCGGAGGAGGCGGGTGGCGTCACGATCGGGCGGCGTGAGTTGTGGAGCGGCCGACCTCCTTCACGGCCCGTTATGCCGCTCGTGAGGAGAGACTGGCAGCACAGGAGCGTCGCCTCAGCTCTGGGGAACGAAGCAGTGGGCCCGAAGGTGGACTCGCTGCACTGGTCCTGTTCATAACTGGTCTGACAGACTTTAGAGACTGAATCCGGGCCACATCATCACAGGAATGCCAGAGCTGTGGCGTGCTCCTGACACCAGCCGGGCGTGATGGCATCACTGGAAGGCGTCACGCGCCGTGCTGGTACCGCTGGACCGCTGAAGCTCCCGTCAGATTTCTGACCGGCCCGAGCTGCACCTGCTGGTGTCATGTTAGTATCGGAGCGTGCAACATGTCTGAAGGGTCCTATGGCAATGCTGTACTTATTTTCTCAGAGAATCTCCATATAACAGAATTAAAGAAGTTAACATGTATACAACCACTCTTTTTGAGCTATGAGGAATGTGAGGAAGTGGCATGGGGAAACGAATGTGCTAATGAGACTGAATCACAGTTCCTCGCTGTTATGACGTGGGCCTGACCTCCAAGCGCGTCACCAGACAAAACTGCTGCGGGAAGTTGCTCGGGGGGGGGGGGGGGCACTCATTTGCTCGTGGACGGCCTGCACGTAAACGGGTGTGGGAAGTGGAAAATGGGGATCGGATACTGTGTTTGAGTGAATGACTGGTGAATGGAGACAAAAAACGGGCACTACAAAAATGGACATGGTATGCATGACTATTGGAGCTATTTTGGATATCATTTCGTGTATCCATTGATTTGCAAACAATTGTTAAAAAGATAAAGGACATGTTCGGTCTTCTGAATTTAGTCACCGTGGCAACCTCGCATTCCACTGCGACTTTTGACTGCCAAATAAGAACCGTGGGTCGTGTCACGACTCACGAATGCTGACACAGTCCCGATCTCTAATGTAGATCCCAGTTATCGGAAAGAGGTATCATGCCCCTGTTTGGTGCCTTGGGAGCTGGGCAGTTTTACGGCATCTGCCTCGGTGCAGACCCTGCACGCCGCGCCCCTTTCCTCCGAACGGCCCGTTCCCACGTCTCCCCCGATCTCCATTATCCACAGGCGCGTCGGAGTAGCGGCATCTTTTTTCTCCGTCGTCGAGTCGCCTCCCACAAGCGGAGCAGGCTTTGCACTGTTCGCATCCCGCCTTCACGACTGGAATGCAGCGTCGGCGCAGCTGCACCCAGCCGCGGCGTTTGTCAGCTCCGACTTCACCGCAGCCCGGTTCCGTCTGCTGCGCTCCTGCTGAGCCACCGCCCAGGAAACGTCGCCGCTCTGATTCAGTCTCAGCACCGCGACGAAACTCCCACACCCGCATCGCGGTCCCCAGTGAATGGATAATTGAAACGCTTTGTCCGGCGCAGCAGCTCTTTCCTGGTCGGTGGCCATTCTCAGTGGAGGGTCATTACCGCGGCACACGCGCTCGCACGGCCGCCGGTTGGGGGACGCCGGGCCGTTTTTCGGCCCTGTCCGGCGCCGCTCGGCTGGGAGCGGTCAGCGCGGCTCTGAGCGCCTTCCGGTGCCACAGCCGATCCGTTTATCGCTGCCTTGTCCCGGTGACGCTCCACGGAGCACGGCTGATAGAGCCGAGCTGCGCCGAGGTGCGTCGGCCCTGATCTTCCCAGGCCACCGCCGCCCTCACGCCGCTCGTCTCGCGGCCCACAGTCGTTTTTGTTCGGTCGCGCTGAAACCCACAAGATTTTCCGCTCTCGCGTGCGATTCACCACGGGCGCTATTCAAGTGGCGTCTCAATTTTCAGCTGTCGCAGCGGTGGCAGCGGTGGGTACTCCCGCAGCGTCCTGCGCACCTGCGGAGGGCCTTCGGCCCTCCGAGCGGGCATTACAGCGACCCGTCTTCAGACGATCGAAAACAATCAGTGGCCGGCTCGGCCGTCCGGCGGGAGTTGGGTTTCAATTTAGCTGCAGCCGGGCCGCACAGGAGGCTGGGAGTGCCTCCTGGGGTCGTCGGGTATGATGGATGACCCGGGCCGACTCTCGGAGAGGGCTCCGGAGTCCCGGACAAACAGCGAGAGCGGGTCAGCCGGGTGATGGGCGGCGGCGGTTAGTCGTCCTCTGCGGCATTTATCACCGTACCTGCCGCCGCTACAGACGGCCTGTCTGTCCCGGATGATTCGATTTGCCGGCTCCATCAATAACTCCGCTGCCCAGACACCGCGCGTCGCTTATTGGGAAATTAGAGGTCGACCGGATGACTCGTTGGCCAATCGACGCGGCCACGAGTGGCACTCATTGTTTTTTGTTACGCGCGGCCGCCGCTGTCGACGGGGCGGGATTGGCAGCCGGTTAATTTGGCGGTCGCCGGGGGCGGTGGCCGTGGCTCGCCAGCGGGGGTCGCCGACCGTGGCCCCGGGCGGCCGGTGGCGGACAATGGGGAAGTATTGGTGCGGGGCGGGGAGCCCGGGTGCTGCCGTCAGCCGCCCCCCCCCCTCCCCCCAGCGGGAGGTGTCTGTGTTACCGCCGGCCCGCCCCGCCCCCTCCCCCACATCCCCTCCCGCCCAGATGGGATTCGTCGGCGCCGATGAAAACAAGCAGAGAGGTGTTTATTCACTGGGACCCAGATCCGGGGTGGCCGGGTGATTCTGCTAAGTCGTCTGCCCCATCGTTCGCGGGACCCCCATGTGTTCGTCTGTGTTTCTTTCTGTGAAGCTATTCAACCGATGCCGTTGCAGGGACGTCCCCGTGCCAGGTGCAGACGGGTTTAAATGACTCCCGCTAAATCTGTTTCCGCGCTGAGACGAAAATACTGGCTCTCGGCGGTGGTCGTATTGATTTTGGACCGCCCCACTGCGGGTAGGATACCTCTGTTTTAGCCCTGCCACCTATCGGCGAGTCCGTGAAACTATAGTAGGTGGCGCCACCGCCGCCGCTCGCTGTATCTCCCCTCGTGATCAAAGCTTTGCCTTTGCAGCGACATGCCGCGACCGAAAAACCGAGTGCTCGGTCTGTGTCGGCCGGATGTTTTTACCACGGCGCTCGTTTTGCCGTTTCAGATCACGGAGCTGCCAGGCGCCGACTCGGTCTGTTCGTCCCTTCCGCCGGCGACGTCCACCGACAACGAACACGCCAGGTGAGTTTACATTGTACAATAATGGTCAGCAGTGCTCTGGGCACTACTGCAGCAGGGGGGTCACGGTGACCTCTGTTCACCGCCGCCGTCGCCGCCGTGTGGCTCACGTCGTGCCGAGAATGCGTGGCACGTCACCAAGCGGAAACACAGACTTCCTGCGGCGCCGGCCGTGACCGAGCTGAACGCTCAACACTGACAGGCCCCACCTGGATCTGATTATACCGCACAACCGGCCTGCTCATGACAGACCGCCACCAGGCTGCGTCGGGCTGGGAACTTGAAATTCAGCCAATACCACTCGGGGACCCGGCAGAGCCAGGGCTCCAACAAAAACATCGGAGGTGCCGGTGGCTGTGGCACGCCATGTTCCGAGCCCCAAAAATAGAGGCTACGAAATAAATCTGACCATCTGGCAACAATAGTCGCTCGTGTCACTGTTTTACTGGGGCTGTTCTGTTCTCAGTCGCGCCCCGTGTAGCCTACTTCTGATACGTCTCGGGAATTAAACAGCCGGGTATTAGTCAGACTGGGCGGGGGCCGCGCTGGGATGATCCTGTCCCCAGATTGGGCTGATTTCGCGGTGTTCGGGAGGCAGCGGCCGTTTAAACTGGTGGGCCGACGGATCGTTCCATGGGAAGCGCGTCGCGCCATTGTTCCTTGGTCGCCTGATAAATGCCGTGTTCTCTGTCTGACCCGAATCCGCATAAAAGGCGGGCCAAACAGAGTGGAAACGTCCGTCCGCCTTGGAGAGGGAGGGAGGGCCAGGGGGAGGCCAGAGGCGGGACATCTGAGCAGGCTCCGCGGAGGGTCGTCCTCTCCCGCCGCCACCCGCCGCCGACCGCACCGACCGACCTTAATTGTGCGGCGCTTTTGTTGTGGGTAGCCGTCGAACGCCACCGTGAAAAACGCGGAATTTCTCATTAGACGACCTTGGCGCAGCCTCCACGCGTGCGTCCGTGCCGCGCGCAGTCGCGTTGCGTGCGGGAAACACACCAATGCGCGGAGACACAGACCTCGCAAAAAGGGCAGCGTGCGCGACACTCCGAGTCCGTCTCGGCCATTAGCTTCATTACGCGATCATGAGCCGACTTTCACCCCTTTTGTTGGCGGCCGGCGGCCGGCGGGAACATTGTCTCCGGCCCCGTATTTTGACCGTGAAGCACTGCGCGTTCGTGTTCATTCCGTCGTTAGCGCCGTCATAATAGCTATGCTTAGCGGCGCTGCGGCCGACCACCCGCGGCCTTCGCCGCCGTCCGGGTCCCGGCAGCGCGCCCCCTAATGGATCTGTTTGGGGAAAATTGTCCCCTGGACGCGCGCCCTGTTGGTTTTCTGACGTTGACGGGGGTGTTTTTCGGGGTGCGATCGGCGGCGGATCGTCCCCCGGAGTGTCGTGTGCGGCGCCGGGTCGGACGGGCCCGGACTGGCACGCCAGATGTCCAGATAACGCAAACGCACTCCGACATTCCGGGACACGCATATCGTCTGCCCGACCGGCTCTGGAGCGGAGCGCCGCTCTAATTGTGGGACGGGAGCGGGAGGGGGGGGGGGGGGGGACGCGCCGTGACGCCGAAATCGTCCAGCCATGTAAATGGCGTGGTCCTTCACCCCGGGAGCCGGGCAGGGCCTCCGGCTGTGGGATCCCGGGAACTGGGAGCGGCAAGCTGCGTTCCAGCTGCCCGGGCGGGTCGCCTCCGGAGCTCACCCTGCCACCGCCGCTTCCTCCTCCTCCTCCTCCTCCTTCTCCTCCTCCGATCGAACAAAGACGCCGGGCGCATGCAGTGTGCGGCACCCGACCGGGAGAAAGGCGGTTTTTGCACGCCGTGTGTCTCACCTATTGACAAAGGCAGGCGGGAAGGCCGTGCTCCGGCTGCCGGAATGCGGCCCGGTGAGTCCGACGGCTGCAGAAACAGGAAGCGACAAGCAGGCAGGAAGGGACGGGTGCCGGGATCCTAATTACTCAGGCCTTTGGTCCTGCCCCAGCGCCCACCTGGCCGGCGTTCACGGCTCGTCATCAGACATGAATTTTCATCGCCGGAGTAATTGGCCCACCGCCGCCTGGACGGATGCCCTCTCATTTTATCACATCTCCCTGATGGGCTCAGCGCCTTGAGTAGCGTAATTCTTGGGTGATTACGACCCTCTGGCCATGGGTCGTCATATTTTGGGGTGGTAATGGCGCAGGACACGGGCGGGCGGCATGTGGACGGCATGTGGGCAGCAGGAGGGTAGTGTGCAGAGGACGGAGTGTGCCGATCCCACCCCGGCCGCCACCTGCCCTTTTCCCGGCCGGCCCATGTCACGGCGGCTGGCGGCGCCACTAGTTCACCGGACGGCCGCGTCGCGGCGCCACCGTCAGCCGGCCGGCGCAAGGTCGTCCAGCGGCGCGGCGCCGCCACTGCCTGGTGTCCGGTGACGCTCTCGACAGCGGACGCGTGCCCTCGACTCCGTGCGTGTGCCTGAGGCGGAGTATTTCGGGCGCTTTTGTCGGGCGTGACCGGTGAAGAGGCTGCGGAGTGTGTGTGTGTGCGGAGTTTGCGGTTACGTCTGGAGTGTGGTACGACGTACCGCGGGAGTCGCCGCCGAGAGGTGCCAGCAGGAGGAGGCGGAGGTGGTGGGACTCCGGTGGTGAGGATGGAACTGGTGCGCCCCCGGGACGCCATGGTGCGCTGCGACTGCATGTGCTGTGTGCGGTGAGTGGTGCTGTGGTGCCGTGAGCCTGCGGTCCTGCGGCGTAGAAAGACGCTATGGAGCTGCTGTGGCAGCTGCGCGTTGGCTTATTGTGTGATTGACGGGAGGCTGGCGTGCGGGAACAGGGCGGGACGGGCCGCGAGCCAGCCAATAGACCTGTCGTGCAGGCTCCGAATCTCGGGATGTTAGGCGGACGGCACGAGTTTTGGGTGCGATGGGGTGGGCGCAAATTGCTACCGCTTTTATGTGGCAGACTAGCGTCTGTTTTTTTTCCTGGTTCATTGCTGCATGGTACCTATGCATTAGGCAGGAATACCTGAGATGTAGGCTTGGTCTGATTGTTTGATCCGGAAGATTATGTCGCGTGACTGTGGCTGGGGTGGGCCGGACGAATCAGAACAACATTCCTCAGGCTTCATTCACCATGGCGACTTAAAAAAGTGCTCATTACCACGAGTGAAAGTGCCTAATCCTGCTCTGTGGACTTAACCTTCAACGCCGCTTATCTTACATTTGCAAGTAGACCGTATCTTAGCCTCACATTAGCTATCCCGGTACACTAAACACTCCTCGCCTTGCAACGGAAACTGTCGTCACAACACAAAGACCCACTGAAGCAACACCGGCGGGTGGATTTCAGGAAACATTCCTGCGGTGCGGCCGGCCGGCGCTGACGTGTCCTTTGAATCGGAACCCGCACTGACGGCGTGACGTCACTGCACGGTATTCCTGTCCGTCAGAACTGTCTCCTGCATGAATAATGCCCTGGCCGCCCGCCCGGCCGAGTGAGTATGCGTGTGCGTCATCGCTGGTTTGGGTGTGTTCCCTCGTCTCGGTCCAGCAGGAGCAGCCCTGTCAGCCGTCCAGCCGTCCAGCCGGGCCAGCTGGCCGGCCCCTCTCCCCCGTGACGCCGTGTGACGGTGTGACGCCGGGTGACGACCCCGCCGGACATGGGTCGGCGTCACGGTCCGCTGTCCAGCCCGTGTCACATCGGCGCATCGGTCACCATCGCATAACGAGACGACAGGACGGACATGGGGCCGGGGTCGAGACAGGAAACGGGCTCATGACTCAGCTGGTGAGCTTCACAGCTCTGTATTCAGAGCTGGAACTTAATAAGGCACCCAACGGAGAGCTGAACCTCTGAGATTCAGGTTTGCGAATTCTAGGAAGCCTGTGACCTGATCTCGAATGTGCCACTCTGGCGCCCGTGTTGGCTGCCACTGTCGGTTGCTGTTGGCGCGCTGCTGTCGGTCGTTGATCGTGCGATCCTGCAGGCTGCCAGAGGCTGTCAGCGCCGCGCGCCACAAACTGCGCCCCCCCCCCCTGACGTCACGGCCATGGCCATGACCACACTCTAACGCGCGAGTCGCCAAAATAGCGGGCGGCCCTCAGCTGACGGGACGGACAGCTGACACCCCCCCCCCCCCCCCCACCCGCCGGCCGACACTACCCGACCCGGCCCGACCAGACCCGGGACGGCCCGTGCTGGCTGGGGTGCGTCACCCTCCCACGCCGGGTCCGCTATCGGCGTCACGAGTCACGACTGCTAGCGTCCGTCACGTCATAGACTGCAGGGTTCTGACCCGACGGACCCTGCGCGAATGCGATACAATCGTGGGGAGAAATCTGACCGTAGAACAGTGTGAAGCTAGCCGACTATCAGGTATGTGTTCCCATAATGCGTGCGGATGCCGGATTCCGCCACGGCTTAGAGCGACGGATGAATGCAGCCGACCTCGGCCGACTGCAGAACTGTCCCAGCGGGTTTCTCTCCGTGCCAGTGAGACGGCAAACAGTGACAAAGAGACGAGCGAGTTCATCGTCCGGTGTTGCGCGCGTCGCGTGATGTCTTGGCGCGCCAGGAATGCAGCGGCGGGCGTGGCCGCGCGGTGTGCGGTGTGCGGGCGGCAGAGGCGGCGGCGGTGGGCGGCGGGCCGCCTTTTGTGCCGGCGATGCGCCGGAAAGGCTGCCACCGCCGCCGGAGACCGCCTGAGACCGCTCCCTCGGTCTGTCGGCAGACCGCCTGAGACCGCCGGAGACCGTCTGAGACCGCCGCTCCCTCGGTCTGTCGGGAGCGGTACGAACCGGATGCGCTGGACAAAGGGTCGTCCCGGCGCCGGGGCTTGTTAGCCAGGTGTGGACACTGCCGCCGGCTACAGCACCGCCTTGGAGCGCAGGATGTTTTGGTGGGGAGCCTCACCTCACGGCTCACTGTCCCTGAGTGGAGGTGGGGCAAAGGTGAAATCGGGTAAAACTGACCTGTGTTTTTGTGTCTATTACAGCATTCGTGCGTCCAAGTCGAGCCAGCACGTGCGGTCCAGCTCGCGCGATGACCAGCCGCCAGAGCGGCCGCCCAAGAAGCCGCACCTGCGCGCGCTCAGCAGCGGCGCCGCACCGCAGGTGGCAGCACCGTCGCACCAGGTGCTGGTGCCGGCTGCGGATGAGACGGCGCCCTCGTCGCCTCCCTCCCGGCCGCCCAAGAGCCCCTGCATCCGTAAACCGGCGATGCCGGAGCCGATGCGGAGCACGTCTCCGGACCTGCCGCCACCGCCGCCGCCCCCGCCCGCCGACGAGACGCTGACCATCAGTGACGAGCCGCTGCCGCCGCCGCCGCCCTCGATGCTGGAGGTGCAGGTGTCGCCACACGGCGGAGCCACCGGCGCGGCGCGCTCGCCGTCCTCGGCGCAGAGGGCGCCACCGCTGTCCCCGTCGAGCCAGTGAGTACCGAACCGAGTGTGCACCGGAAATCGGTACAGCGCTTGTGTTGCATTAGTAGAGCCTCTTGCATGCATGGTTCACTTAGTGATTTGTCCTAATGGGGGATAAGCCTGGTGTTCTAGGTTTCTTGCATGTCTTATATTTTTTTCCCGAGATGACCTGACTTTACTTGTTTTTTTTTCTGATAAAATAATTTATTTCCGAAATTTCATATGTAGAATCCCAATTGCACAGAATGGACTCAGTCATTCTTTTCTGTTCGGTGTTCATGCTTTGACAGCGGAATGCACTTTGAGCTGTCTCCGTTGCCGATCCGAGCCGGAACTCTTGATTCCAAGAAGGCCAGGTGATGCACCGCTGACGTCACTATGCCAGACGTCGTCTGAACCGACTCCAAAACATCCTGAGACCGCACCCAGTACAATGTTACCGGGCACGAGCAGCTTTGTTCCTCCGTCTGTCCCTTCTCGGCTCACGTCTCAATTCGCCCCGGCCGCCATTCAGCGTGGGAACGCGGCACTGGGCGGACCGTTGAGTGTCACGCGGTGTCGCCCGCCATCCGCCCCGCCGCCCGGCCCGCCCTCAGATCTGGCGGTCGTGACCGGACTGGCCATGCTTTGTGCTCCTCGGTGCCGCGTCCGCAGCTCGAGAGACAAATCGGCCGCACTCGCGCCCTGTTGACCGGCTTTGTCGCGTCGGTCCTATTTGGGGCAGCGGCCGCGACAAAGACGGCTGCCTGAATGGCGGCGGCGTGGCAGCCGGAATGCCAAGGCCGGTAGCGCGGCCGCCCGTCGTTCCGCCATCGCCGCCCGGACTCCGGACTCCGGAGGTGTCGGTCTGCCGCCGCCCCGCCCCCGCCCCCGCCCCCGCCGCCGCCCCGCTCCGTCCCACGTGTGTATCGAAGGATCGCACCGTCACGTGGCCTGCGGCGGTGGGCCGGCCGAGTCTGTGTGTATGGTTCCGGCCCGCCTCTTCTCTCGTCACCCACGGCGTCGGGACCGCGCTCCCGCCTCCCGCTCAACCTCCTTCGCCCGTCTTCGCCTGCCTCTGCCTGCACGCGCTCGCGGCTCTGAAGACGTGTGCGTGGAGGTCGTGAGACGGCACGTGGGAGATCGTGAGCTGCCGCTCTCGATAACAGCATGCTTTACGTGCGGGCCGGGACGGCTGTCGGCCAGATGACGGCTCTGATCCTTGTTTAGGAGACTAGGGACGGTCAGTTCAGACGCCGAACGAGCGATTCACGCGCCGGCGGCCGGAGACTGCAGCGCGTGGATAGGGCACTAGCGGAGACTGCAGTGTGGCATAGGGGAGTAACACCAACCGCCAGACCGGCCGGGAGTCGCGCTGCTGACGTTTTATTGGCGAGATTACTCGGGTGTCTCTACTTGAATCCATTCGGTGCGGTTTTGATTCGGGACAGATATGCGATTTTAAGTGCACTTACTACTTGCAAAGAGTTGCATTGCGTCGTGTGATTTCTCAATACGGCTCTTGCGGGTTTCTTCAAAACGGGTTTCTCATGTTACAAGGTTTGCATCAATTAAGATTGGGTCTGTTTATTTCGCGATATGACCTTCACACCAAGCCGCTGTTACCTAAACAATACCATCGGAGTTAAAACGGTGTCATGTGCGACTTAGGCCGCGACTTAATGCGCAAGTTAAATCGGCTTTGCCTCCGATCCGTGCGGGGGCAGCTTTGTTGTTCGAACCGGAATCTCTCGACCTAGGCTGAATCCGTCGCACGCAATCAGTGTCGGTGTACTGAGCTGAGGAGGGGAGGCCTCCTCTGTCGAAACCAGAGGTTCCGAGTCGTGGGTGAAAGCTGCCACTGCCTTGTTTTCGGACAAAGACTGACACCAGGCAGTGAGCTATTTCTGTGCAATACTTAATATTTTCACGAAGACTCATCAGGAGACATGATATTTCTGGGAAATTTCACGGCTTAGGTGTTATCGCGGTTAACCATTTCCTTTGTGGTCTCTGCACAGTCCCTGCGCTAACACACACCAACCAACACGCACGAGCTGGCGGTCGACGCCCGGGCACGTTTTCAATCCAAAGCAAAGCTTTTCACAATTTTACAAGCATTGGTGACGAAAATGACGGCCGGAATTCCCGTGTCTCTAGCGTGAATGATGAAACGCCCAGTGCTAGTTAATTCAAAACTGGATGCTTCGCTTAGACCTTAACGTTCTGCGCATAGCAACGTTCAGCATTAGTTCATTGAACGCAATTGAACGCATCGAAGGTTTGTCGGTTCCCATGGCCCTGACCGGAGTCCGCTCCGTGCTGCCGTACGTTGTCCCGGCTCCATCCAGGTGTGTCCGTTCTGAGTTCCGACCGCCGCTGGAGCGTGCCCGCCTGTCTGTCCGCGTGTCCGCCGGGCACCGGATGGCCAGTGGTCTGTTCGTCTGGTCCGCCCGCCCGTCCCTGGACGACGCCGTGCCATGCCGGACCGACCGTTGGCAGCGGGGAGCGCCACTCCCCGACACCGTCACGGCCGAAGACGCCGCACGCCCGGCCGGAGAGGTTTGAATGTGAACTGGCCTCGGTGGCGCGATCAGGTGTCGCGTCGCCGAGTCCACCGGACGGAAGCGGCCGGACGGAAGTGGCCAGGTGATGAGGTGTCTGACGGCCTGACAGCGACTGACGGCTCTGACGTGGCGACGGTGGTCGGAGCCAGGTCGAGTTTCACATCCGACCGTCGCGGCCGTCTCCTGGCCAGACGCGCTGACCACGCGTCGGTCGCCTCCGCCAAGCGCTCGGTCCATTTGCAGC
>JARFNZ010128189.1:0-11517 GCA_031763405.1 Balanus nubilus
GGGAGGGAGGGGAGGGGGAGGGGTGGCTGTGGAGTAGACAGCTAGATCGTTTGGGAAGGGGGAGGAAGACACGACACGATGCGATGCAGGGGTGCATGGAGCATGCATCCGGGCATCCGGCAATCGCAGCGTATCCGCCGACATACCTTAGATCGGCATGCCCGCCGGGAAAGGGAACTCTGCATACCACTCCCAGCGATAGGGCTGGAATGGAGCCGGTAACCTCAGTGCCAAGTCAGACGGCGTGGCGAGAGAAGGGCTTCATCACGGGGCTCATTATACACACGGAAACACGGAGACCTGCTGTTTGTTGGCGTCTGTTGTGCCGGCGAATGGAAAAAGAAAGGTCCCAGTGATGTATTGCACATGTATAATGGGATTGCTTGTCCCATCCTCGCGCCCAGGAAGATGATTGCAAGACGCCATATGTGACGAGTTCATGGCACTGGTGTGGATGAGAGAGATCAGCCGGAGGAATGTAAACAAACTTTCAGCCGATGAGAGCGGATCTATGCATACTGGCTGAACTAGCCTGCCCTTGCATCACCACTGTATGGCGATGCCTGTCGGCTTACAGTCTTGCTGGGGGTGTCAGACACGGCCCCCATCCCCCCTCCCCACACCCTCAGAGGGGTGCTATCCGGTCGGGTGCAGACTCTGCAGACTGAGCACTGATCAGCGGCCGTGAACGGCTGGCAGCATTGGAGCCGACACCTCATGGCGAGGGGCTACGGATGCCATCGGATGATTCTGAGATTAATGAGATTGATTACAAGGAGTCTGCACCTGAATATTAACGTGGGGCCTGCAATGCGGTGACGTCGTCTCATTGAACGAAAAATGGTACATATTTGTATTGTATTTGTATTTGAACTTCATTATTATTTTCACCATCAGCTTCGCTAACATTAAAACAGATTAAAACCTCTAGATAAGGAGCTTGATACAATGTTTCAGGAAATGACGTTTCATTCCGAAGCATCTTTGGACTTTTTCATATTCAGAGTTTTGTATTATTGTAAGCCCAATACTGCAATCGTAACTAATTTTTGGCCACTTCGTCAACCAATCTCTGTGACGGGCGACTCAGCAGGCACAAACAACATTTCATCTGAGCGGTTGTTTGGGCGCAGTGAGCGTTAGTTCTGGTTGGCTGACCACGGCCGTGACCTCGCCACATTGCCATCCATTGTGCACAGTTCACCAGGGCCAGATAAGGTCTGCTCGTTGTGGGGTCCCCCCCGTCACTCTGCGTCCCACTCAGCGGGCGTCTGACCTCGGCCCGGGGCCTGAAAAAGTGTCCCTGCACGCGTTACGTCCAGATGTCTGGCTAAATTGGGATGGTGAACATGTTGTAAGACACTGCAGCGAAGATGTGTAAACAGGCTATTGTAGAGCCTTGGCCAGGCACCTCGCATATCTGGTAGTTAGGAGTATTTGGTGCTGCAAATTTGTCACACAGTGTGACACAGTGTGACAGTGTGACTCGCCCTGAAAAGGCATGCTGCCCACCTGACAAAGGGTGCAACTTTGAAATCATAAAGCTGCCCCCAAAAAATCCATCTTTGGCGAACCGGAACAGGCAAGGTGTGCGTCATCTAAGCTAATTTATTCGCTATTCTTTTGTAATCATCTTTTGTAATGTCCTGCCTTGACAATAGTATTACATCACATTGGCGTAGGAACGTCACGAAAAGTGGGGGGTCAGTGTAACTTTGATCCCATATTGAGTAAAATGTACCCCCAATGATCAATTAATTTACATATTTGAACTTCTCTCGCCTTGATGGATCGTTAGCCATCTTTGTTTTTACATAACAAATTGATTTTAGAAAAAAATGTCGAGAAGTGCCCCTCCCCCTCCCACCGTTCTTACGCATATGTTACATCACCATTGTCATCGTGTGCTTCACGCGGATACTGTATGCAAATCTCTGCACCGTGTGCTGTGTGGTGTGTTACACGGATATCAGAATCCGATAGACCAAAACGCCGATCCATCACCGTCTGTAAGTGTGCTGTAAGTGTGCCCACCAGTGATGGTGCCCTCTAGTGAGCGTGGGCTGTAGACGGACGTTCTTTAAGACGCTGACAGATTTTGTCGAGGTGCAACAGTGCAGCACCGCTAAGTGGGCTTCGAGGACTGACCTCGAAGTCATGGTAGTAAATAATAATACCGCCCCCTATTACATATCTCCTGCATGTTTTGTTCCGTTCGTATGTGTCTCTGTCAGTCTCCGCCATCAGTTTTCCAACATTTTAGAACGGCGTTACACCATGACTTTATTAATATTAGCCAGATAACCGTCATCATGTGCTTGATTAAGTGGTTTCCTTCGTTGTGATATGTTGTGTGAGTAATTATCCGCTGTGCATTTGGCAATGGGACTGAGTAGCCTTCGGCTTGATGGTGTCCATCACACCACAATGCATGCAGATGATGATGAATCATCCCCTACGCCATATATCTCGGCACGTTGGCAACGTTTCAAATGAGCGTGGGCAGTAGCGTCCATTAAAGCTGGCGGCGCGCTGCGCAGCATCCAAGGGCGTCGCGGCAGACACACGCTCACATGCCGCCGGCATTCCGAATTATATCCGAATATTAATCAAAATTAATGTTCATACTTCCACGGAACGAATTGCCGTTTTATTTCCAGCCTCGTCCAACTTCATATCCGTTATCGGAGATTTGTGCAGCTGTAAAGGCGTCGTCCACGGCTAGGCCAGTCTGGCTGGTTGAGTCATAGTGGTGCCAATTCGCCGCGCCGAATGCCGTTCCTGCTTTACGAGCGTCCACGGCACGGGATCTGTGGAAGATGGCACCGGTCGTGTCCCACCATTGCGGCACTGATTCGTCAGAATGTCCAATTGATAGATGGTCAGGTGACCTGTTGCTCGACCTGTTAACACCTGCTAAGGTCGGGTGGATCCCAGGGGTTTGGAGTTGGTTCTGAACTCGGAGGGTGAGATGAGATAACGGGCCACACCGTCATATTCGTGGGTCGCTGCTCAGTAAGCCCAGCTAAAATTGTATCAGAGTGAATTATATTGTATTATGGTATAACAATTCCAAAGCCTAGTAATGATTTGTGCTATAAGTCATTTATTAGAATCGTTTGTATTGTCTTATTCATCAAGCTGTGACCCAAGTATAAATATGCCTCGGTGAAGCAAGAACTTGACTGTTGGAGCAAAGCTATACCATGCAAATAGATTTGTACAACCCTGGCTGCACTCATTCTATCAGATCACGTTAACACGAATCACAGCTCAATAGGTATAGTGCCTACGTCATGTCACGTGACCACTGGGCAGTAAGCACATGACGTCACACGCCGGCTGTTGCTGCCAATATTTGTCAGCCTGTCAATGGTGAAAAGGTTCTACTAAAACACCAAATTACAGGCACGTAGCCAGGGTTTTGGTCAGGGGGGAGGGAGCACGACGTATCTTCAGCTGCCGGAGGGGAGTGGGTGCGCGGTGTGAAGCTATTTCAATATCGATTATTTCCATGCAACACAACGCCCATAAAGGCAATGTTTATGTTCAGCAGAATTTAATTTTATCTTGTGTTAAGGGGAATTACTAACTTTTTGCTTTTACCTGCATTTTTCATGACACACACATGATATCAAGTTTGTTGTGTCTCAATTTGAATGTGAAATTTAACTTGTATTTTTCGAAATTTGCAGTTCAATATATAAATCACTTGTCTCAACCACTTGCAATGGCCTGTCCCCCCCCCCTCCCCCCGTCCCTAGTATAACAAGACTAACCCAACCCAACGCGGCCCCGAGCTTGCGCCTCTGACCCGGCCGGGCCCGCGCCCGGCGTAGCCCGCGCCCTGTCGTGGCCCGCGCCCTGTCGTGGTCCGCGCCCTGTCGTGGTCCGCGCCCGGCGTAGCCCGCGCCCCGTGATGGATGTTGGACACACGGGTGAGGAGTCGTTTTTACCGGGTCCGACGCCGGCCGCTGTGCTGGTGGTCTATGCTAATTCGCCACTCAACGTCGGCGGCGGCGACGGCAGGGCGGTGGCGGCTGGCGGTGGCGGCGGGCGGTGGCTGGAGATGGCTGTCAGCACAGGAGATAGGACGCATGAGGCTAGAGACAGACCAGGTTGAACCAAGGGATGATTAAGGGGAAGATTAAAGGAGTGCAAGGGGTGAACTAGGGAACGACCAGGGACGGGAGAGACGAAGAACAGGAGCAGGATAGAGGCAACTTAGAGAAAGACCTGGTGCAGAACCGGGGGCGCTCTGCATCTGGTCTTCCCTGACTGTCAACGCAGGGGACAATCGGGGACAGATACGGGGCTTCTGGTGGTGCCCCAGGAACAGTCGTGTATCGTTTGTCGACGCTGTTCAGTTATCACAGTATCACAATGTTTTAGAGCGAAGACGAAAAAAGGTGAGGAAATAATAGAGATGGAGGCGAAGAGATGTACGTGCGCGGTTGAGGAGAAGGAATGTGTGACGCTCCGCTCAGGAACAAGGGACCTTTTATGGGAGGCATGAGTGATATATACCCCTCAAGAGCAGACCGGTGAACTGACAAAAGACCACGGACAATGTGGTACCTTAGGTCGCAGAGAAAGCGCTCCCTGGTAACTGGTTTGAGCTGCTGAGCGAGTAGTCTCTCAAGTCTCGCGACCTCCCTGCCGGCAGGGGCTGAAAGGGTCGAGGGGGCGGTACAGGGGCGGCTACCGACCGCCCACCACGGGGTGGTCCTAGAACCCTGACGACAGACGCTGCGGGACCCATGGCAGGAGCGGGCCTCAGGCTGTGAGGCCCACCGTGACTGGTATTACGGTGGTACGGCTTCGAGATTACATGAGGAAACGTCAAGATGAGTTTTAGAGCCACGATACGAGTGCCGCATTCACTGGGATCGTTCCATCAGTGAAAATACGACGCCTCTTTTGGTCTAGTTGTGCGCTAGCCTGAGACGTTTTCGATAAGATCTATTCCATCCGCCGGGAACGGACCGTTTCAATAAGACCCTGCCCTTACCACCGATGTCCGTCGATGTTCCCTAATCATGCATTTGTGTTCGAGCCAAAGCGCTGAAGAATGACCTGCCCGTCGCCTATTCTAGTCGAGGAACAAACCATGTTTAGCTGCAATTTGTGTCACTTATATTGTCCGCTTCTCACCTAGCGACGCTCTTTTTGGTGTCGATAGTGATTTATCCGAGCGAGACCCTGCGGTCACCAAACTGCCAGCTTGCCTTTCATATGTAAAACGGTCCGTGATCGAGTCGAATTAGATAAATAGCCAACGGCGAGAGCCGCCAAGGAAACAAATCGCTTCGGTTGGGTCGAGGCAGGAGGGCCCAACCAATCGCGCGGTTCTGATAGCATTTTCAGACCTTGGGAGGTGCTTAGAGCTGTGGGCCGGGGAGGTTTTGTTGGCCGGGTTTTCTCTGGAGGTCGTAGACAAACAGCGAGGGCGTGTGGCGAGGGACGGCGGTGTCGGCGGCCCAGGCCGGATCAATCGGTGAGGCCCGATCGCCGTGTGAACGGCTGACGGACGGAATGTGGTCAGACCAGGTGGTATGTGGGGCCCCCGGAGAGCAGCATCCCAACTGGCAGCAAAGTGAATCATACAGAGATGATGGGTACCGCTGGACATGAACTGGGAATGCTCCTATACATCGTTACAAATGATTTAGCTACGTGCCTTGCATCTGTTCTACCTTGCATTGCAGCTATCTCCCCCCCCCCCCCACCCACCATGCCCTTCCCCCACCATACGTCTCAGTCAAAATTTTTGGGAAAATATTTCCTTTTTTCTTAAAAAAAAAACAATACAACATTGCCAGCAAATGATTCACGAAGGCGCAAGGAGCCAAATCTGCAACTAAATTTATCATGGAAGGATTAGATTTTCCTCAAGATGAGATTAAAGTTAACCGCTCCCCCCCCCCCTCCACTTTTTCGCGACATTCCTACGCCAATGGTTCCCGCTATTTCCAACCCTTTCGTCCATCGGCGGACCATTGTCAGAGCCACCGTGGGGCCACCGTGGGGCCACCGTGGGGCCACCGTGGGGCCGCTGGCGGGCGGCAGTGCGTCACAAAGCGGCGGCGGCCAGTGCCGTGTCGGCGGGACGCGCCGCCTCCGAGGTGGTCCTGTCCAGACCGTCCGGCGGCCGTCCGCCCGACCGGCGAATTTATCGCCGCCTGAGGATGGGAGTCTCGGAGAGGACGGTAAAGGACGGTAGTCCAGCCTCCGCACGCTGGTCGGTGTTTTGCCGCCGCTGGCCGCAGTAGGTTCAAGCTAAGGACGTCGCCACATTCTATAAGTTGGGAAGGACGGAGGCATTTTAAACATGCAACGCCAGTGGGTGTAATGAAGAAAAAAACAATGTCGGAGAGACGCGTCTTCCCCCCCTCCCCCCGACTCCCCGCTTCGACTTTCCATGGTTCAAGCTAACAGTTCAAGTTTGGTACAAGTTACGTTGCTGGTCTGGGGAAACGATGCTAGCGCGTTGTTTGACGGATCAGCTAAATCTGCTGGAAAGGAAGAGCTGTACCGGCGCAAATTTGATCTTGGAGAACATTACTCACGTTACTTGGTGGCAGGCCGCTTGGACATGTCAGAGCAGGAAATTGTCACATTAGCTTAGGGCGTCACTTGATTCATAATGACACTTCGATTCTCACAACGTTGCGAACCCCATATCGCCGTCCAAAGACTTGCTGTCTTAGTTCGATATTCTAAGTTCGTTTTGATTCACCTTCAGCCGGCGTCCGGTTGGCGCGGACCAGCTTCCTGACCGGATTAGCGTCCGCTGTGTCTGTTTTGCTATAACGCCACGCTCCACTTAACGACTTTAGCTGGCAGGGAGGACGAAAAGAAACGACAGGAAGTCTTATGTTGTCATTACGCGAGGGGTGTTTCTTAATGAAATTCCGCGTTGAGACGTCTTGATTATGACATCGTGAGATCTGAATGTACTAGCAAGGTGTGGACGGGTTTCTCCGAAGTTTATATTCCGCCCCTACAGCACGCTTCCCTCACTCCCTGTATGAATCAACCCACAGTATTTTTTGTTGTCCTCGCGGCCCGCCCCTTACAAGAAACAACGGCGTACAATATGCCGTAAATTCTCACGTCGTAACCCCGACCACCATCTATTCGTGTGTATCCTCTCATTACGTCTTTGTGGCCGCTCCGAGGGGGGTATGTAAGGGAGGGAGGGGGACCACCGCCATAGATCACCAGGGGAGGGCCCTGATATTTACGGTGGGCCCAGCGCCGGTAGACGGGCTGGACTCTCATCTAAATCTTCACATTCGGCCTACACAATTCGGCGGGGATAACGTTTCACTTCAGCTGAGGCTGCCCCCAGCCCCTCTGAATGCCGGGAGGGCGCACAAAGGGCGGACAGCCCGCCGAGCGGCCCCGCGTGGAACCACATTATTCAACACAACGGGACATGGATCTGCGTGAATGCGCACCTCCGCAAAGGACAGGTAAATTGGCGGTTATTTTGAAGGACAAAATGCGCGATGCCCACTGGGACAGGTACCATGCCTGTAGGCTTTCATTGCATAATGGCTACTCGTATATCGCCTTCGTTGTTGAGTTTTATTGCTGGCATCTAAGATAGAATGAAAAGGTAATGAGTTGCGTGAAAGGAAAATTAAAAAGAGACTAAGGCTTTATTATTCTTAAGATTCCTCATAGGCGAAAACATGTATGGGCCATATAGGTATCAGGGGACTGTCATGTCTAAGCATTTTTTTTATTTGGAACAGCTTTGATGGCAATATAAAGAATTGGCTTCCAAACTTGCTTTAGTACGTCCGCTGCTGTTATTTTTAGCTCCCTCGATTACCCTTATATTGTGCTTATGAGGCTGCATGGAATAATTCATTAGACGGAATTTATTGTAAATAATTTCGCTCAAATTAATTAATTTACTTAATTAATTTCACAAATATATGGTGACATATTTATAATAAATTTATAAAATAACACGAAGAGGGGAAAATATAGCAGGAGAGGCACTTTCAACTGCGTCAATACGAGGCAAAAATATCAATTGATATTGAAGCGAAAAGACGGCTTTGGGAGAAAGTAAAGTTACACCAGCACCGCTTGTCGTCCTCAGGCAAAAACAAAACAAGGTCGAGGGTCGCTACAGTCTAACATGGCTCCGTCGTTTGTTTCAAAACAAACGGCACTACATTGCAGTTGTTTGTCTCATCTTTTACGGCGACCCTCGTGTCGCCGCTCCGGGGAGGCGGGTCGCTTCTCCACTGCGGACTCAGTGAGCGTTAAGCGAGGCCCAGGTTAAGTCCCACGCAGAGCATTGATCCGCCCCACGCCGCCACTGACGTTCGCGTGATGACGGCACCTTCCCGCTCCATCGCCGCTCAATCAGGCCGTCATAAATGAGCTATAAAGAGGCTCTCCACCGCGCGTTCGGCGTTCGGCGGAGTATAGCGGGGCGGGCGGCGGGCGGCGGGCGGCGGGAGGCCGCGCGGGCCCCTGCTGCCGCTGTACTGTTACTCGCAGCGGGGTGTGGCACAAACAACGCGTCTAACCGGGCCGTCCGTCACTTCAACGGCCGATGGCGCGCCGCCGGACCCTCCTAAATATGCCGACAATCGGTGGCGCACGTAAAAACGACGAAACCGGCTGTACGCCGCCGACCTACGCTGCTACCGTCCCAGCCGCGGCTGCCACTGCTGCTACCGTCCCTGCTGCTGCTGCCGCTGCTACCGTTCCTGCTGCGGCTGCCGCTGCTGCTGCCGCTGCTGCTGGTGCTAAGGCCGTCGTCGTCGCCGCCGACACCGTTCCATCTTGAGCCGGCGGGACTGAGCTGCTACCCTGTAATGGCGGCATGATGCAATTGTTTCTTATTGGCTGATGTATGAGCATCTAGGGTCGTTGACAAGATTTATATCTGCCAAAGCTAGGGAATTTATTCCAGAAACGGCTTAATCCAGCGCGACTGTAAAGGGAAGTAGGTTGAATCTGAATGAGATCTGGAGTGAAAGTCTTCTATTTACCGTTCATACAAAAACCTACGCAGCTCGCTTCAGGACCCCACTCTCAGACCATCTCACCCCTACCAGGAGGCCTTAAACAGCAAACATCGACCGTCCCTGAAGCCCGTATGAACTCCGATCTGGCCGGGTCCCAGCGGGCCGGCGATATGTTTCGCCCCGTCGGGGGTGGCGGAAACCGTTCTCCGTCTGCTCTGATTCGGCGCCGCCGGACACGTGATCGGCATTGGCACCGCGCCCGTCCCCCCCCCCCTCTCTCCCCTGGCCGGCCGCGACGCTAAATCATCGCAGCGTCCGGCGAAAAATCACCTTCGCCACAGAGCGCTGATTGAGATTATCGCGCGCTGCGGCCGGACTAATGTGGCGCCGGCTCGATCGAGCGTGACCGGCGTCCACGCGGTCCCGACGCACCAATAATGGACGGGCCACGGCGATCCAGAGCGATCTGGCGCGGTCTGTGGTGGTCAGACGGATAGTGAGGAACTGTGGTGGTCTGAGACGGTCTGATGATGGTCGAGCAGTGGTCTGGAATAGTTAAGGTGATGATCCCGTGGTCCGGCGATCCGGCCATAGTCGTGCGGTCCATAGCAGATGGTGAGGGGCCGTAGTCGTCTATCAGAGGTGGCCAGCAGGGCTCCGACACCACCCCGACAGTAGCTCCACGTCATCTGTGACACGGAGGAAGCGTCCGCCGGCTATTTGCCAGCGGGGTGGTCAGCGGGACGCCGGACCACCGCCGGGACTGGTGATCGAGTCATTAGTGCGACTCGGACGCCGCTCCCGTCAGTGAACGCGTTAATCCAGCGCTTCCTGGGCGGGGGCGCCCCTTGGACAGCTGACGCTCCTGGCATCACCCGGAGCGAGAGGGGACGCTCCCCCTGATGACCAGAGTAACCTACACGGCCAGAGAGCTCGAGCCTCTGTTGTAAAGTGGTCTGTGTGAGTTGCCAGCCCCGGGATCAACGTTGAAATGGCCGGAGACATGGCTGATAACGTGATCGCCGACATTACTGTTCGCTACGCGAGACGCGGCTGTTTCGGCCGGTTACTTAAAATATGGCCCATTGTCCGCGGGGAACAGTTCAAGTGGCCATTAGAGGAGGTTCTCGTGAGTTACTAAGCGGCGCTACTGCCGGCGCGCCGGCGCTATCGCGGACGTTTACCGCCGAGGCGAAGATCCCGCTGCCGCCTGAAAACTGAGACGCATGCTGTGCCGCAAGGCTCGGCGACCGCAACGCAGAAAGGACGGTAACACCGGAGACTGCATGGGTGTCTGGAAGGTAACACGGCATTGGGACGGATCACAACAGGTAATCAAACACCACCTGGCGGCGCGCTGGTGGTCCGCCCTGCGCCGAAGTACGCCGTGGCGCGCCGCATGTGTCACAGCTGCGCCGTCAAACGCCCACACGGAGCGGCGGCGTGGCGGCGGCAGCCGCGTGGTGTGATGCGGCGGTATGGCGCTCGTTTGCAGTGGGGGCCGACCCCGCCCCGACCCCACCTCCCCTCCCCTCGGCGCAGACGGGGGTGGAACGCAGCAGAGCGTGTACGCATGTGGCTCGGCTCTGCCAACGCACAATGGAGGCTCTCACAACCCGTCAGCCGTCCGACGGACAACACGCGTCTCCCCTGTACGTCTCCCTTCGTCTCTCGCGTCTCTCCGCGTGTCTCGGCTGCTCCATCCGCCGTCGGTCTCAGTTGGAGCGGCGTGGGCAAGGCTCCGTGACCACACGCATAACGCGCGCGCGTCTGACGCTCGTCCCGCCCCGGCTCTCTGGTGCGTCTCGATGCGATGTGACGGCTTTGAGGGCAGGGAGTCGGCCGGAAGGGAGATGAATTAGGAATGACGGGGTAACTAGACACGCAGCTGGTGAGATGCCCGATTCATCACCCGCTTTCTAAAATGTGGATTGACTGAACATTACGTGCAATTTCTATTGAGAATATCCATATTTTAACGAGTATACAGCGCCCTGATTTTTACCAAAACACCACTGTTGTTTTTCTAATACTTCAACATCGTGAAGGAGCAACCATGTTTGCCAACGTGACCCACCTTTCTAGTGAGACAATGAAGACGATGCAGTAAACAAACCCAGTTACGATACAATCACAAACTCACTCTGCATTATTTTCGCAAGTGCACAAGACCCTGGCTCTTAATTAGATGTCACCTTCCTCCGCCGTGGTGCAATGTGTCATGTCTCTTCACATCACGATGCTGTTATTTGCCGTGTTCCGTCCGCAGCACAATGGTGGCGGCCCTGACCCGGTGAGCTAATCCGAGAGAGATTCGGCCGCCAGTGTTCTGTACCGTGACGGCTGCAGGGGTCAGGGATGCCAGGGATGACACGGGGATGTCCAGCCGCCACCGCCGCGGCGTGCTGTATCGAGGGGGAGGGGAGGAGAGGGAAGGGCAGGAGAGGGGAGGGGAGGGGAGGGGATGGGAGGGGAGGGGAGGTCGTGCCGTATCGAGGGAGAGGGGAGGTCGTGCTGT
>JARFNZ010128200.1:0-19944 GCA_031763405.1 Balanus nubilus
CCCCCCCGCCACCACCACCACTGCCTCCCACCGCCAGGGAGCCGCCCCTCCCGCCGCCAGGGAGCCACCTGTCCCGCCGCCAGGGAGCCGCCCCTCCCACCACCAGGGAGCCGCCCGTCCCGCTGCCTGTCTGAGGAGACCCACGGGACGTCTGGCACACGTGGCGGTGGCGACACGTGAACCCGAGCAAGGTCAGGACGCGGAGCGGGTCGTTTGTATGCGTCGCCCGGCCCGCCTGTGCCACCCATCACGTGCAGATCGGGGTGTGCACTGTGGATTGTGCAGAGCAGATCAGCAGGCGGTGGGCGCCCTCGCCTCCCTCGGTATCCGGATACGGGTACGGCGGCTACGCCCTCGCAAAGCCGGGCTTACAGAGGCGAAATCTGGAAGTATTTTGTATCCGACTTGGGGGAATTTTAGATAGCATGCTGTTATAAAAACAAAAAGATACGTACTGTAATAAAGAACACACTGAAGTTCATTTGATGTTGCAAGATTTTAAGAACTGCAGATCTAAGAGTTCCCGCTTGGTTAAAACTCACAAGTTTATTTTATTGCCTTCCGTAGTTATTCAAAGATTCCTAAAATGTTGACCAAGTTTTGACGAAGCTTATTTTGTTGTCCACCTCTACCTGAGCTGAGCCGGCGTGGCCCGCCGAGCCGCCGTACCCCGAGCCGCCGAGCGGCCGAGCAGCGGCGCCGGTGGGAGGCGCCGCCGGTCAGCTTTTGGGCCTGTTATTCGCCGCCTCGTGGCTAACGGTGCCGCTGCCAGCCGCTATGTCGACTGGCTGGCTGGCCGCCCGCGGTGGCGGCTGAAGGCGGTCCCGCAGACCGGACGACGACGCCGTGACATTGAGCTCGTCACGTGCTCGGGCGACGGACGGGCTCGGGGCGACGGGACGAGCTCGGGCTAGCTCGGGGTGACGGGACGAGCTCGGGGCGCTGCAGTGAGACCAACTCAGGCCGACGGGACGGGCTCGGGTCGACGTGACCTGCTCGGGGCGACGGGACGGGCTCCAGGCGCGGGACGCGCTCGGGCGCTGGGACTGGCTCGCGTAATTGGCGTGTTTTTGGTAGCGGCGGAGACGTGGATTCTTTGAGCCTGACAAGTAGAGCGTGGATCCTCCAGCGCCGGCACTATTATTTATGGGGAGTGGCCCGAATCAGTCCAGCTGCGTTCGATAAATGTGCACCTGCGTCTCAGCGACCTCGGACCGTTCCTCATCGTTGCTCGTCAATATGGTGCGCACGTTCGGGGCGAAGCACTGGACTTGCCGAATCGTAACGTGCACCTTGTGACAGGTATTCATTGTTCAAATCTCATCTAAGAATCTACAACAGCTGGACCGGGCCATGACCTTTGAGACGAGAATGCGAGTTACTCCCATTACAATTGAACATCTATACCACCATGAGAGACCTCGCCCTGCCGTGTCATTGATGGCGTCATGGTCATTTAGACGTGGGTGGGACCGTGGAGTTGTCTTGCCCTCTCTCTCGCACGAGCGAGGGTATTGCAACACCCAAAATTGTGCTAGGACTTATGCCTGCATAATGCATATATCTCTCTGAGAGCTGTTGGCTGGCTGTTCGCTCATGATCGTGTTGCATGTGCTGCAGGGTACTCGTTAAATGGTCATTCGTCTTGCTGGAGTTATAATTCGCGGCGCCTGGACCGTGGGTTACCAGCGTGAGTGTTGTGAAAATTCAACAGAGGAGTATACGCGAGCTTGACCTGGCCTCTGACCCCACGGATTGCACCAGTTAGGTCGCATGACTTGCGGTGGGATGCGCTGGGACTCGGTGTATGAGTGCGTGTAATATTTGTGGGAACTACGGGCGATAGTTCTGTTAATAAGTTACCTCGTAATGATAGTTTGTACGCCTCCTCCTAATGATCATTTCCGCTCCCAAATGGACGATTTGATCACCTCCTGTAAAAACAATACCTACTGGTTCGTCGTTAGGTGACAGAGTATACGACCTGGGCAGATAACATGATTGCACCATATTCCTGGACACCGTTCTTCTTCTACCACATCCCTCAAAGATATCACCTGCATCGCACGCGAAATTATCCCTAGTCCGCATCTGTATTTTGAAACGCTTACCGGCCATGCCACCACACCGCGAACCGCCAGCTGCTGGCATCCTCACAGGTGGATCTAAGCAGCAGCCCGTGACGGAGGGCGCGCCCCACACCGCCACCGCCGCCGCCGCCACCCCACACCGCCACCGCCGCCGCCGCCCCACACCGCCGCCTCAACCGCCGCCGATATCACCGCCATCACCGCTTCCGCCGCCCGCCGGGCCGCGATCCAGCCGCCGCCGCCGCCGCCGCCGCGGGGTGCTGTGACGTCACACTCTGACGTCACGAGCCCAGCGGGCGGGCCGGTGACGGTGTGTGTCTGTGTATCCTCGGCGGTGAACCGGCTGCTCTGCTTGTGCTGGCGACGCGGCCAGCCAGCCCCGACCTGCTGATTCGTGGTAGCGTGTCGCGGTTACGTCTTCTGACCAGATGGGTCCATAGCAGGGCCGTATGGGTCCAGGGTGCGGGACGGGCCGGACGACGCGAGGTGTGGGCGGGAGCGGGGGCGGCGGCGGGGGCGGGTCCCGACTGCGCGGTAGGACACGACACGGGAGGCCTGTCTGACGCTGAGTCAAGGTATGGTAGCGATGATGGTACTCTCCGAGAATCTAATCCGCCCCTCCTAGCCCAACCATAAAAGTGCAGAGGTCTGAGGTAGGTATAGCATGCAGGGAATATCGACTCATAGTCTCCCGAATCATTATAAAGTATAAAATTTAAGCAGACAATTTTTTTTGCACGTTTTCTGGATAATTAGTTTTAGAAATTTGTCCGAGTTTTGGGGATTTGGCCTTAAACCAACTTGATTGGCCGATCTATCGTTCTTATCCATTATCGGATAACTCCCCTACTATCAGACTTAGGTATACTATTATCGATAACCACTGGTCAGAATTAAGGCAAAGCTTGGTTTAGCGTTTTATTGGTTTTACTTATATTTGTACATAAACATTGCACCGAGAAAACAAGGCAGACATAAATAAATTTAGAAGCCACCATGAGTCGTCAACCACACAATCCGCAGATGTTCCGGATCCGTAAAGCCGCAAAGAATGACGAGCAAGCCACACCGAAGCAAGCCCCCTTCGCATTCCTGTTTGGCCCACCAGAGCAAAACACTTCTACTGAACCGGGATCGTATAACTGGGTGGTGGGTTCAAGGCACTGACAGTATGCATATTAATGTCAAACAGGTCTTGGCGTTCTCACCGTGAAACGAGTGTTCTCTCACGCCCCAGATATGTTCTGGCACTCAGCCGCTTCTTGCATGCGATGCCATGCGGCATGCCGTGAATAGCATGCCTCCGTGGAGCATGATGATGTGGCAGCATAATGATTCAACACACCCGTCAAAATGAAATATTCATGACAGGGAGTCGCCAGTCGGTTTGCTGGCCGACCTTTTGCTAAGGCATGACACATAGTCAATGACGTTCTTGTCGGGCGTCATTGACTTAAAATATAGGTCACCGTTTTCCAGCTTCTTATCAAGGGAGAGCTGAATTCTCCCGGGCGCATGAAGAGGCCTCAGCCTGACCAGTTTGGGCCACGTGCTGATCCCGCGGGCCGCGAGGCCACCTGGCCCTGGTTGTACTTAGCATCTGGTCCGGCGGGTTGGTATCCCGCCTGGCGAGGTTGGATCCCGCCCGGGTCCGGTCCAAATGACCTGGTTCCCGGTTCCGGCGTCTCCCATCCCACGGCTTTCTGATCCGCTCTGGTTTGGGTGTGATGGGACTGATCTGCCGCCGGGCCAATCTGCTTACTGTGCGTGACAGAGCCTGACGGGAGGCAGCTGTCGGGACCGCCGGCGCCCGTCATCACAATCTTACGCCGAATTAAAACACCCACTTTCTCCCTTGGTCGGGGTAATGAACCGGAAAAGGAGACGGTAAACGGGGCGCAGGAAGCTCCAACAGTTTCCATCAAGCCTGTGTCGGCGCGGATCTGGCAGGTTGGCGGCCTTTAGGTGGATGCTGGGTTGTTCCTCGGTGGATGCTGGGTTGTTCCTCGGTGGATGCTGGGTTGTTCCTCGGTTGATGCTGGGTTGTTCTTCGGTGGATGCTGGGCTGTTTCTCGATGGATGCCGGGCTGTTTCTCGATGGATGCCGGGCTGTTTCTCGGTGGATGCCGGGTTGTTTATCGATGGATGCCGGGCTGTTTCTCGATGGATGCTGGGTTGTTCCTCGGTGGATGCCGGGTTGCTCCTCGGTGGATGCTGGGTTGTTCCTCGGTGGATGCCGGGCTGTTTCTCGGTGGATGCCGGTCTGTTTCTCGGTGGATGCAGGGTTGTTTCTCGGTGGATGCCGGGCTGTTTCTCGATGGATGCTGGGTTGTTTCTCGGTGGATGCCGGGTTGTTTCTCGGTGTGTGCTGGGTTGTTTCTCGGTGGATGCTGGGTTGTTTCTCGATGGATGCTGGGTTGTTTCTCGGTGGATGCTGGGTTGTTCCTCGATGGATGCCGGGTTGTTCCCCGGCGGCCGTTGCCGGTCGGGTAGGTGGCAGGTGTGGTGGTTTGACCAATGACTATTAACCGCGTGTTTTTGTGACCGGTTTGTGCCAGTGGAATGGTTTTCGTGTGATCTGCGGCAATCGAAAAAGGTTTTGGTATGGCTTGTTAGGGCTGGGTGAGCGGACAGGGCGAACGTGTCAACAAAGCTAGGCCCGATATGGTGCCTTATGGATGGATATGGTGCCCGATATGGATTCCGTGCTTGCGCGATATGTCCCAATATTTTTTATTTTGCCGGAGCTGCTGGAAGATAAAGTATGACTGTTTGAAAAACGTACACGGACTTAGTTCAATGTGTATTCGTCCTTGGGTACTAGGTAAGCGATAGAATGTCTTAAACGGCAACGTTTGAACGTATCAACAAATTAAATCTGCATTACTATAAACTGCCGTCTCTTTGTTATGTGTCTTTGTCAGTTATGTGTCTTGAGAAAACGTTTTGAAGTCATGCGACTGATAACGAATTGCAGCTGGACACAGCAGGATAACTGTCCGCTCCCCAAACACTGATTGTGGGGGCCCGAAAGCATGTGCTCTTGCTTTTGCTGGCACATAATCTCAAGGTCTTCGAACAGTGCAGGGCTCCGTTCTAGGAAAATATCGGGATACCATAAGAGACACCGAGTAGTTATTCCTGCCACCCACACTGCCTGGCTTAAGCGACCCTGGGTCTATCTTATACATTGCCTTGCCACCTTGGACTGCAGCTTCAATGGATACAATAGCAGCGCCTCGCGCGCAAAGTCGGTGAGGATTAGAAGTGAGTTCGTGCGTGATCAGAAGGTCAGTGCAGACACAGGAACCCTCATCAATGCCCGGCCACGCAGCCGCCAAGGCCTTGATGAGGACCTTGAACGTTTAGCGCCGACTGGCACTAACGCGGATATCCCCTGTCATTTATCCGTGTCTCTTTCCTGCGTCATATGATCATATTTCCTGTGGCTGCGCTCCGCACATGCTTCGTCACCTTTCCTGTGTCTGTTTGGCGCTGTCTGGTCTGCCGGCCTGTCCGGTCTGCCGGCCTGTCTGATCTGCCGGCCTGTCCGTTTGGCGCTGTCTGGTCCGCCGGCCTGTCCGGTCTGCCGGCCTGTCTGATCTGCCGACCTGTCCTGTCAGCCGACCTATCCGTTTGGCGCTGCCCTGTCTGGTGTTGCTCTGTCTGCTGTCTTGTCCGGCGCTGCCTCGTCTGCTGATATGTCTGGCGCTCTCGATCTCCTGTCTGTGTGCTGCGCTGTCTGCTGGTGCCTGTCTGGCGCTGCCCTGGCTGCCGCCCTGTTTGCTGCCCTGTCTGCAGCCCTGTGGCTTGTCCGCTGCCCTGTCTGCTGGTCGGCGATGAGAGGTGGGAGGTGGGCTCCCTGATCGCGTGTCTTGGACACCAGCTGCTGCCCGCTGGATGACAGCTGGCGGCCGGTCCGGACCAGAGGAGCTCCCTCGGGTCGGCAGCTGGGAACCGGCCCGCTCGGACCGGGTCCGACTGGCCCGGGCGGTCCGCACGTGACCTCGGGATATCGGGTCAGACGAGCCGGCACTACCGGCACTGGCAGGGAAGGGGCAGGGGCGGGGGCGGGGCTGCTGCTGTTCCTAGACGCGTCGACCTCGAGGGAGCCATCAGCAGCAGCTCCAGCAGCGGTAAGATGACAGAGGTCAGCCAGCCTCAGGCGGAGCTGTAACGTGATTGGCAGCGGCGGCAGCACGCCGGTAAGGTTACTCTGACGCAGCTTCAGTGACCCTGCAGCAGCAGCCAGCACGTGAGCGCCGGGAAGCTCCTTTGATGCATCGACAGAATACGTCAGAGGGGCAATGGGCATTGAGCATGTATCGGCAGGGCGTACGAGTGAGGGCAGGCATCGTCAGAACATACCAGGAAGGTCGTGTATCCGCAGAACACATCAGCGGACATGTATCGACAGGCATGTCAGCGTGGGCGGACACGCCATCATCGGCGGGAGAGGCCACTCCTGCTCGGCAGAGGACTGGTTTACACGTCTTCGGATAGTGATACAGGTCGGTTTACACGGAAAAGGAGCGGCAACCTTCGCCGCGCGGCCTCCTGGCGACCGACCTCGAGGCCGGCGTCATCGATGGCTGGTAACGCAGCTGACCAGAGACTGAACAGCTGGCGAGGCGATCTGACCGGCTGCGACCGACCAGCTGCAGCTGGACAGCTGCTGCTGGGACTGATACGAGGCCGCGGCTGAACCTGCGGCCGTGATTGTCGATCTGATGAGGCGTCCAACCGTCTCTGACACAGATATCGGCACCAACGACGGGCAGGTGCTGCCGAAGGACCCATTTGACCAGAGGGAGTTTTCTCGAGGACAGGTTTTGTGGCCCTGAGCGAGCCTCGAACGTGTCATATGTGCCTCACAATGGTGGAAAGCGGAACGCACATTGGGCCTCTGACGGAGATGATGTATTAGATAATGTTTAGATTCAGAATGGAGGTCTCCAGTGGCGTCTCAGGACCTTGATGGATGGCCAGGGCCAGTATGTTTGGGTGCTGTGGCGCCCGTTGGACGCCTCTCCGTCGCAGAAGTATCGGTACTTCCTCTATGACACGAACGGGAATGCGACTATATTTAAGTCTTTGGAATGCAAGAATGAGGAAAGTCGGATCGACAGACGATGAAGAAGGTTGTATCTGTAACCCGCTTGGTAACTTTCGGAACTTGAATCTAGTCTACTTTCAGGTCTCGCAATGGGCCAATGGCTACCCTCGAATGGTTCCGGAGCATACTCCGAAGACAATGGTCACCAATCCAGTAATCCATTCATTTCGCTAACTTTCGATCTTAATAATCAGACCCTTCACCATTTTTCTTCGTCGTATGCCTATATCAACCAGAGACACATGTCGCGGGGTAGGTATGACGAGAGGACTGCTTGCCTTCCCTGTAGAGATTAGAATGGAATGAAAAAGTTTATGGAATCCTAATACGGAACGGAATGAACGGAGTCAGATTGTTGCGTTAGACCTCAAGATCTAGGTCTATTACCAATTAAGAAAACGTTATATGCACTTGATTAGCATATATTTTGTCAGCACTTTGCTTTACAAAATAGCCAGTCAAATAACATTGATAATGAAAATGAGCTGTCATGTATTAAAATATGGAACGGATTTGAACGGTAAAAGATATTAGTGTCATATGATGGAACGGAATGGAACGGAATAAGGGCCAATGGAACAGAATGGAATGAAACCCAAAATGTTGTCCCATTCTGATCTCTACTTCCCTGGCTTAGAGAGCGTTTTGTACCGAGAAGAAAACGCTGAAGAACTGGCCTTTTATGCTTCTTCCATTTCCCCGGAGAGCATCTTTGGGTGATATTCATATGTCGGAGGCGTATATTTATTCTTTGGCGTTTTTTTCCTGTGTAGCAAATATTTATTCTATCCGTCTCACTCAGTTATAGGTAAACACTCCATTGTAAAGACGTTCTAAGTATTGCGTGCAATCATCTTGTTTAAAAGAAATTGAATTCGGTACATTTTCCACTGACCTTCTATTTCTTCACCCCTTTCGGCTCGCCCACGTAAGATTGTCGTAAATTCCGAAGTAACGTCCGCTTAAGTCGTATTTTTCACAAGCGCAGCTGTTTGTGATAAGCTCGACAGACGACAGAAGTGACTTACACAGCGCGTCTTTGTGCGTGAGCGAGTTGCTTCAGCTGGCGAACCATTCAGCCACAACTGGCCTCAGCTGGCTTGGCACTCGCCCACAAATGCGCAACAAATCACGCAACCAGATCTGTTACGCAGTTGGCATTACCCAGACCTTCCGACGCATTGTGGGTGCAATGCTTCAACATGATTTGTGAGCTTTGTCGATTCGCCCGGCTGGATTCGCTGGCGTAGCGTGGTCTTGGCTGGCTGAACGGAAGCATGCAGATACAAAATATTCAATGCAACATCGAAGAGAAGAAGCGCAAAGCTTGTTTTGAGGGGATGCAGTATATATATATTCGGAAAGGGGTGTTTTCGTTGTAAAAAGACGTTTAAACTGTACCTAAGAAGCAAGGTGGCAGTCTGGAGCGTGGTTAGAAGTTAGGACCACTATTCCCTGTGCCAGATATCAGGATCTGATTTGCCGGTGGGTCGCTGTATGTATGTTTAATGTGTGGTATCTCCTCAATTTACAATGGAACAGGTTAAATGTTCCTTCCCTTCGATATATAACTATCGCAGTTACACTGTCATAAAATCTCATAACAAACCAAATAAACTATGTATTGGTAATATGAACCTTTCAACCGTGCGATCGTATACCGTGTGATATTGTGTTGTAAAATTCGTCAATTGACTATGAATTCAAGATAAGTACCCAATGTTGCAGAAGTGAAGTGGAGCAATCAAACCGAATTGAACCATTAAGTCAAATTGGATGGCAGAAGCAGACTAGCCCATGTGAACAGAGCCATTGGGAAATTGCGCCTGCATATGACAAAGCTTCTGTAACTCGGCTGAACGATTTAATTACGTTATCATATTGTTTAGACTGCTTTAACCCGCGCCCCGCCGCGCTGGTGTATAATTTTACCGCTCCTCCGGGATTTTCGCAATAGCTTCAAAACGATGATGAATTTCGCCGTGAAACTTTCGGTACCTTATCTGGCATCAATTTGACGTCTTCCTAGAAAGTTTCGAAAAAATCGGCCGATAACTTTTTGAGAAAATGACGTTTGAGTGAAGTAATGTCAGGCCATTTCGGTCAAAAATCGACAAATGTTCGATCGCTCATAAAACATTGAGTTTTGAAGAAAAATGCAACATAAGCAGTCAAAAGAAAGGAAATGACATTCTCTTCAATATGGCGATCTCAGATTTTTGAAAGTTTGGTTTTTGACCCCCAAAATTCAAAACATAAAATTGGGGGAAAATAGCCACAAAATCGAAATTTTGGAAGTTGTTAAAAAACGGAATGTATGTAATAGAACTACATCTGAGCAATTGCTATACCAAATTTTGAATCAACATCTTGATTTTTGACCCCCCAAATGGCTCTAATATGTGTACAATCTGATGACGTCATTTTTTAATTGCGTTTTTAGGCTTTTCTAGACTACTCATGTAAAAACAAATGACATCATTGGATTCCTTGGACAAAACTGGTTCATGGTCATGTGTTTTGGGCTCATACTCTTGCAGTGCCATCCTCTAATACTCGGAAGCATTTTGACTGAGTTTGGGCTCGCTGCTATGGATAGCTTGGTCTCTGCAGCCAATAAGTCGAAAACAGGTGATTTTGACCATTGACCTGACCTTGACCTGACGAAGTGCTGTTTATGGTTGTTTTATCGAGAGCTTTCGTTTGCCGCCTCGTGCGACCCGCTGCGACGCCTGGTTCGGGAGATACGAGGTGGGGGGGGGGGGGGGAATTTACCCCCCAGCGGGGCGCGGGTTAACGCTCCTTTCTTTTTGTATTTGGTGTTTCCATTCTAAGTTATGCATATCTAATGCTCCGGTCATATTGCTATTTGATTACAAGCTTTTTTATGTTACGTAACACGGTTTTGTCACCATACACGATGCATGATGGCATACATCAAGGACGTCAAAGGAGTTCCACGAACGTTTCATCAGTGTCGGATTTGGGCCTATTCGCGTGCTGGTGGAGCGGCTGGCTTCGTCTGTAGAGCGGGCTGTTTGCTCACGACATGGAGCGTGCCACACTGGCTGAAATATAAATATCAAAGGCCTAATCCGCCCCAAGACGCTTGATCAACCGGCATCAAGGATTTACATCGATATATCATTCAGTATCAGATGGGCAACTGCATAATGAGAGTGATCGTGCGTTATTCTACGGTCATGTGTTGTCTGAGTTTTATTTGTCCTTAACTATAAGGACTTAGAAAGTAAATATCTCGTAGTGATCATTGTTCATTTCTTGGTTGTTGACCTCTGCGGAACTGGTTTTGCCAAGTCACTCGAGTAGGATCGCTGAAACATTCAGACAGTTGTAAAAAAAAACTGCAGGTTCATCGCGCTGTAACATCGTGATTTGTTCAGCTTGAAGTGAGGTCGCCAACAGATCCACAAATCACCGCCATTTCTCATGGACACGATTGTCTGTAGTATCGTTAACTAAGCGCTCCTTTGCCAAGTCATTGCTGGTATGTCTTGGCTCATTATGATTCGGGACGGACCTGCCATTGCATTTCAACACCCATCTTATAAGATTCATCGGCATGTGCTATGCTTGTCTAGCAGTTGCCTGCCCTCGACCGTGGTACTGTTGAAGTGTTTTCGTAGGCTGCGCAGCGGACCAAGGAATCTGGAGAATACGTGCGGGTAAATTACACCTCGCTTATCACGCTGGTCCCTTTGTGGCGCCGCTAACCGATAACGTGACCCGAATCTACATATCCTGTTGTCGCAGTGAAGGCGCACATTTTCGAGAGCCTTCCAAACGATCGGCGATGCGGTCGTGGTGACTTACTGAGGTCAATCAGGGGTGGTTTGGCATTGCAAGTTGGACTCGGCGATAAGCTATTGTGAGTTGGGCTCGCGGAGAGCGTATCGAGTAAGGTGCCAAACAAACGTCGGGTCGTCAAGAACGGTTCGTCATGTTTACAGAGTTGCGATTGTGACTATGGGTTGCTTACATTGGTACACGCTGCACGCAGCGTACGCACATCTTAGAGCCACGATAGCGGGTAACCCAGCGTATAAACATGAGATATGCGTCATGTTATACCACTAGTGTGATACAACGACGCGATAAGATTAAATTCCGCTAAGCCGTGGGACGAGCCCGGTTTCGTCGACTGGGGCGGCTCCAAGTCGCTGTTGATTATGCAGTGCAGGCCGCACACGGCACAATGCGCTGCCGACGGCGGGGTCTGTCTATCGAGGTGTGTGGCCTTGTCTCGGCTGTGCATACTGGGTCACCGCGTCACCGCTGTAACCAACCGCATACCGGCCTTATACGACCTTATGTCTATTGTTCTCAGTGTATTGTTTGTTTGCTGCATGTCGATGGACATAAAATGGCTTCGTTGAAGCTGGTTTTAAGACGAACAAAAATAATTTATCAGCCGAAGAGAAAAGGACTATTTCCTTCGCTAGCTTTGAAGTTATAGCTTACGAGAGGTTTACAACCGACTGTTGTGACGATTAAAATACTGAAGAGTTTGGTTTTGCTGCGTAAAGATTTTGATCAGTAGGGCGGTAAATGAAATTACTTCCGTGAAGTGAGAGAGCTGACTTCAATAACGGAATCACTCTCGACGTATCAAACTCTTGAAGAACGTTTGTTACAATGATTATCAATTGTCCTCGTCTTTCCACAACACCTGGCTGTAAATGGAACAGGATGGTTCAATATTTCAGTGGAAAAATGGTTTCTTTGTGTAAACATAAACCACTTATAGTTGATTTCTTGACCGACATACATTTTTATTTATTTCAGGATCGAAGCCCAACGTGCAACTAAGCGGCCCAGCAAAACAAGCCATCGTTCCTGCGGGCCCGTGCTGCTCTTCTCGCTAAACGTTCCCGTCCAAGCCGAGCCATACCCTACTCGGCGGGCACTTTCAGCCCCATCATCCCCCTTCTCACCCTGCGTGTCGAGACAAAACGCGACGACAGGGCAGGCATCCTCGCCCCGCCCCGCACCTTCGACCAACCCTCTCCTCCCCCGCACACCACCTGGCCGGATGCTGAGCTAACTCCATCCCCGATGAAGACCTCCAAGAGCAGGAGTGAGGCGAGCCTGGCGCCGACGCCGACTCAGTACGCCTCCACGCCACACCTGTTCGTCTTCCAGAGCAACGAGGACGCGCCGGTGCTGAGGAAACCCGAGCCCATCTACCAGTCTGCGGCGGACATCAGGGCGGGCCGGCGGCTCTCGGCGGCGCAGACCATCTCCGAGAAGTACGACTCGTACCACAGCCTGGCGAGGGAGGACGAGCCGCTGGCCGTCGATGAGGCAGACGTGGCGCAGATCGAGGCGTTCTTTGCCGGACATAAGACCCAGGTGGGTACCGTGTCGAGGTGGGGTCACTTCACACTCGCAGAACACAGTGATGTGTCGAGAGGAGACAGGGAAGTTTTCCTTGTCGGACTTAGACAGTACCAATGCATAGTCACTATACAGTCAATTTTGTGTCGTAAAATAGGTACAGGCAAATGTGGATGATATAGGCGCACTTGCAAATACCAGCGTCAGCTTTTATCGATAGAAAATGCAAGCTGCATATTATTGTGTCGATCAATCTGATAAACTGTATTTGGTCAGTCTAAGAACCGGTATTGTGATTCGTATTATTGCAAGACGGCGTATGTACATACCTTACGACCTTGAAAATGGATCATAAAGCAAACTTTCACGTCATTATTTGCGTGGTATGCTGTTATCTCCCCCTCTCAGATCACAGCAGCTGGGTTGCACGCGCGAGATTTGAAGTGACATTTACCTGCTCGCAACTCTGTAAGAATGCAGCTGTGCAACCGGGAAAACGCCCTCAAAATGCTTACCTTTGGTACGAGCAAGTTATTTTTTTGTAGACTAGAATCGGATACAGTTCAGTCACTCACCCAGATAACTATGGCGGTTTTGCATGTCGAAACTGTTAAATCGGCGGTAAAATTTGGTGGTGTCTGGATGTTATTTCCCTATGATCTAGATGACGGTTTTTTCCTTTTATCACTACTGTGCGTGGGCGCATATAGTTAAATGTTCAGTTCATGGACAGCTCGATGTCCTTGATGAACTCGGCGTGTCCTGGATTTCCTGACATTGATCGGTTGTGGTTAGAGGCGAACTAAGCTTCCAATCTCGAGGTTTTACGTCAGAATGGAGAACCGATGCTATCATTCGGGTTCCAAATTGATTACTAACGTTGAGTCAACAGTGAACACTGTTTTGTCTCCTAATCTGTGCAACGTGCATTCAGGTTCAGTTATGCACGTTCTATATCAGACGTTCAAATCTGAAGAGAGGTCAAACGGAGCTCCTGAAAGAGTGTCTCACAAAGACAGTATTCGAACAAACATAATATGGCTGATGTTGCATTCCTTCTCTGGGCCACCTCTTCTGACATATCAACTTGACCCAGATATCTGACGTGCCTCATGAGCTGCATGACGCCCACTCAAATCTCTGCAATCATCCGTTAGTGACAATCATTTTCCATGAGTGGCGCTGTCGCCGTTGTCCTCTCGAGTATCACCGACCCACTGAGAACGTGACGGCCCAATGACCGCACGATCAGTGCCTGTCCTTGCTGAGGAGCGATGGTCGCCGGGACGGGGCGCAGTAGCCTGACTGGCCTGATTGCGGTGGACAGGACCGAGCGTGGCCACTCGGTGTCCAGCGGCCTTGCCTCCGTCGGTCCGCTGACCAAGCGTGCAGCCGGACGACGAGAGCAGCAGGGGAGATACTGCAGCGAGGAGGCCCCTGGCGAGCGACCCTGACCGATACTGGACACAGGACAGTGGACAGTGACAGTCGGTGGTCAGTCGACAGTCGACAGTCGACAGTGCTCGAGCAAGCTGTGACATTCCGTAGGGGAGGGGGGGGGGGGGAGGGGGCTGACTGATGCTTGACAGCGTCAGGAAAGGTCAGGCTGTTTGCCGGGCTGGTCATGGTCGGAAGCGGACCCTTACGAGAGACGGCGCTAAGGGGTGCTCGAAATAGCAGTGAGAGTCCATCCTAGATCTCACCGGATGAGGACACACTGGCCTACCGCAGCGCATCAGAGAGGCCATCAGGGCCTAACTGGGCCGCGGGTGGCCCCATGCTGAGTGCGGGAAGGATGCGAGTTTTTGTGGCACAGCAGGGGTGTCCCGACGATGACAACGTACAGACGCGGCGTGACGGCGCAGTTTCGGGTGTTTGGCGACCACTCAAAAGACCGGCGAAACGCTGAGACGGGTTTCTATTCACTTTTGTGACGATGACTGATGGGTAGTTGAAAGACGGTGAGCGCCACAGTCTGCCTGAAAGGAGAACGAATTCAAGGTACTCCTCCGAGCTGATGAACACCGCCGAGTAATAAGAAACTCAACACTGTTGGAAGGCCGATATATAGCGATATATAGGGGTTTCTGCTAACACTAATGTTTGTGGCTCAGTGATTACTTCATAAGGGTTGAAATGTCGGATAACTTTGTACCCTGCACGTAACGGACTTGCATGGAAATCCACTCAAAGTTTGCAACGTCATGTATGTCTCAGTAGACACCAGCAGCACCCTACTCAGTAAGCGCCCTAAGCGCCACGCGGACTGGAACACCCCACGAGGACGGGAATCCACGCGTGTTCCGACTGTATGACTCAATTCTGGAGGCGCTCCATAATCATCTGTTGATGTCTGCTGTAAGTCAGAGCCTAGATAGGCCAGGCTGTCTCTGGGAAGGCGACGTTTCATCATCGGGCTGAATGATCGCGCAGACACGTGCTGTAAACATTGGGGAAGAGCTGTGCCACATTGCTCGACTGACTTGGACGGGAGGAGACGATGCACTGTAACACCCCGTCCGCCACTTGCCGTCACACGCCGAGTCTCGTATATGACAATGTTTGATTTCAAAATGACGTCCTTCGCTGACATCCAGCTCTGCAATCCCTTCCGCAATCCCTTGCAACCGTCCTTCCGCGTTATTACGAGAAATTTCGTGAATGACGAATGAATTAATTTGCGTGAATAAGCATGATACTGAAAAAACATAACGACCATTTTATTAACGTTAAATCGAGAATAGCCCCGGAACACTATGGTTAACTCCGTCTATAAATTCGCATACGCTCGGCTCAAGCGTTCACGCCCATTATTACATTCGGGCAACAGGTATCTACACACTGAATAATCACGTGATCACCTGTATGCTATATTTACCAGTTATGTCGACCGCTTGGCATTATAATGCCATACGATCATTACACTGTCTAATGAATGCGTTGAATCCCACATTTAGCCCATGCAAAATCCTAAATAGGTACACCTCCCATCCCTAAATCCGCGGGCCGGCGAGCTCAAAGTAGCATCTCCAGTCCAGAAGTCCAAATAATCAGTCGGTATGAAGCGAGCCTGTGCCGGTTTGTAAGCAGAAGCTGTTGACTGTATACCTCTTGGGATAGCGATGGAACGATACACGTCATGGTGCACACGGTCTTACCGTACCAAACTAAACAAGCTCCCGACCCGGGCGGACGGCGCCGCGTGCATGGCTCAGTCCAGACCCGCTGCACTCCTGCTCACTGCTCAGTCTTGCACAGCTCGCTGCACGAGTACTTACCGCTGGGTTCTCGCCGCTGATCCGACTGATTGCTAGACTTTCCGGGTGGCTGTTTTTGCGTCACGGACAGCTGTCGCGCGCATGCAAAATGTCCCGCCACTTATGGGTTCTTCCCAATTGACAGTCGTGGGTTGATACATTATATTTGAGCGTTATGACCAAGCAGTTTCGCGCCCGCATTGCAATTGTGTAAGTTGATTGGTGGTATTTTAGCATCATTATTTAAGTGCACCCTATGCTTGCTGCATATGTGCACTCGACATTTACTTAATGCATGCGTCATTGTCACCCCACAGTAGCGACTCTACTAAACGAACCGCTTAACGAATTTAACGAAGGCGGAGGAAGAAGGAGCGGACGCAGCACCACCCACGATCGAATTCTACCCGTCACTGCAGAAAATTATCTTGGGTGACCCACAGCCTCGGTACCCTCCATTTTTGCCGCTGACCCTTCGCTTACCACAGCTGTCTTGAATCATCCATGTCGCCTTCCATGTCCAACTCCCACCCTCCGTGCTCTTCAGGAGATCTTCAACCATTAGCCTCGTTCCCCGTAGATCATCTTCGTCGTCCGTGTCGGCTCCATTTCTGACCTCCACCCTCCGCATCCTCAGGTGATCGTGTGCCGCGCCCTCGCCAACATGTACCTCAGCTCCGAGTCCAACTCGTGGGAGCTCAAGTACACCGGCATCCCGGCGCTGGTGGTCGACTCCGGCAACACCCGCAGCCGCGGCCGGCGGCAGATCCAGCTGGTCCTCGCCGAGAAGGGCACCAGCTTCATGCTGTGGCGCGACCTGATCGACTCGCTCTCCTCCTACTCGGCGCCCGACCCCAGCTTCCACACGATGCACCTGTCGACCGACCGGCGGCAGCGGGTCGGCTTCAGCTTCGATGACGTGGAGGCGGCGAGGGCCTTCCAGACGCAGCTGGCGGCTGTCTGCACCGAGTGCGACTCGGCCGCGGCGGCGCCCGAGCAGCGGAAGCGGAGGAAGAAGGAGCGCACGGCGCGGCCGAGGAAGGAGGACATCTCACAGCCGTGCTGCTTCCAGCACGTCAACAGCGTCACGCTGAGAGACATGGATCGGTTCTACACGCTGCAGAGTCTCATCGGCAGCAGGGTCACGTGATTGCGGAGTCTCAGCAGCGACTCGGTCACGTAGGTGTAAAGACTCATCGGCAGCCAGGTCACGTGATGGCTGAGTCTCATCAGAGCCAGGTCATGTGGTCATAGAATCACATCGGCAGCCTGATCATGTGATTGTAGAGCCTCAGCGCAGCCTGGTCACGTGGTTGAATATCTTACTGAACTCGGCGTAACGTGACCGCACCTGGGTCATGTCGCATGGTGCCGATTCCCGCTTTCCCTCTGCGGCCGACGGTCGCCGCCCGGACCTATGCTGGCTGTGTGAGGACAGGTCCCGCAGCGGCACTCATTTGTATTCAGTGAGTGAGCGTGTCGCGTCCGCAGCCCGGCAGCAGAGGGTGTGGAACCTCCCCGCGTGAGCGGTGGCGACGGAAGAATGGGCCGGAGACTGGTGCTCACACACAAACAGGGTGATTTGGTGTCCGACGTGGATGGGGAGTGAGCGGCCGTGGGTGTTTCACTGCGGAATACTGTGCTTCGCTCGGCCGACTACGACGATCAAGGTGCTTCGCTCACGTGACTCGAGAAGACGTCACGGCGATTGTGACTCGCACCAGGCAGCGTCACATTACGTGTGACTCTGTTGTGGTGGCGATGCTCGATATGCGATCTGTGACGATCAACGGCGTGACTCGCGTGAATGTGACTTCATGTAGTGTGAGTGTGATATCATGTTTAACTCTGTGACGAGGAGTCAGCTTGTGTGCTGTCGCGAGGCTTTCGAGACCCTGTCGTGACGTGTCATTCTCATCAACAACTGACGCTGCGGTTAGATCACGTCTCGTGGAATGACCTCGACCTGACCTGGTGGGCTGACCTTGGGGGCCGACCGGGTTGCGATGACCTCACGGGCGACCCCGCGGTGGTGACCTGTTGACATTGCGGCCGGTCTGTGGCGGTCGGCGGACTCTTCGCGTCCTTTCGGCACTGATAAACAACCTTTACGACCGCCGTTTGCCCGAGCGACTGGGGCCGGGACGGGCCGGGGCGGGGAAACCGTGGGTTGCTGGGTTGAATGACCGCCCGGGCGAGAAGGCGACCCGCTCCCGTGCGGGGCTGCGGAGGGCGCGCACGGCGGACAGGTGAACTGTAAACTAGTCAAACAGATGTTTGTGATCGCCGGGTGGCCGGAGGTCGTGAAAAGAGCGGCAGAGATGGGAGTGTCGTGTTCGTTGAGTATTCATAGCCATGGTTGTATATTGACATAGCCGTTTGCGGAGAACGTTGTGTATATGTGTGAACCGTTACATGCCACTTAGCTGGAGAATAAAGCCAGTGACAAATGGAATGGCGTCTTGTACATCTACCTACCTACAAATTTAGTTTGTATTCTTATGTGATTTTTTTTACTTTGGGACATTCGTCTTCTTTTGTTTCTCGTCAAAAGCCACATTCACTATTCCACGCCGTGCAACGAGCAAACAGTACAACTTCCATTATCTTTATATTTAAACTATAATTAATTTTCTGACCCTCAATCCCCACAAAATTCATACAACACACATCGTCGACTATGACGAATTAATAGTCTCACACCGCCCACAGCCCGTCTGACACGTCCTCAGACGTCCACAGCCCGTCTGACACGTCCATAGGTCGTCTGACACGTCCTCAGCCCGTCTGACACGTCCTCAGCCCGTCTGACAGGTCTATAGCTCGTCTGACACGTCCACAGTTCGTCTGACACGTCCACAGTTCGTCTGACACGTCCTCAGCTCCTCTGACATGTCCACAGCCCGTCTGACACGTACACAGCCCGTCTGACTCGTCTACAGCCCTTCTGACACGTCGACAGCCCTTCTGACACGTCCACAGCCCTTCTGACACGTCTACAGCCCTTCTGACACGTCGACAGCCTTTCTGACACATCGACAGCTCTTCTGACACATCGACAGCCCTTCTGACACGTCTACAGCCTTTCTGACACATCGACAGCCCTTCTGACACATCGACAGCCCTTCTGACACGTCGACAACCCCTCTGACGCATCGACAGCCCTTCTGACACATCCATGGCCCGTCTGTCACGTTGACAGCCCTTCTGACACATCGACAGCCCTTCTGACACATCGACAGCCCCTCTGACACATCGACAGCCCTTCTGACACGTCCATGGCCCGTCGGTCACGTCGACAGCGACAACGCGACGGTTTCAACCCCTGGGTTTCAACGTGGCTCGCTCAGCAAACGGCCGCTAAGTAAGGCTCGTTTGAATAAACGAGACGTCATTGGTATGCTCGGGACCGTTATTCGCTGGCGGACATGGCTTGACGACGAGGACATCCTACGGATGCGATAGCACGATTCACGTGCTACATGCGAACATGGTAGTCCTGGCACCAGGCAGTTTAGTAGGTACCTAAAGAGACGATGTAGGCAGTAAAGTAACTATAGTCCGTTTCAAGGGCGTATCCAGGACTTCGCCAAGATAGTACCCGTGGTCAGTGATATGGGCCCCTGACATAAACCCGGGACCCCATGGTCACAGGGCCCCCCTACAAAAAGTTGTATTCGCTAATACGATTTCACTGTTGATTCTGCGGTGAGTGTGTTGGTAGGGTTGGTTCGTGGTTCGGCTTTAGGGTACCATAAAGTTTCCTATTTTATGTCACTAGCGCATGTTTTAATGGGCCCTCACCTCAGGCTGAAATAGCGCCCCTTCACAGAGATCCTACTGAGGACCCTCACAGAACCTAAAGAAGACTTACAGATGACCCTAATACAGAAGACTTACAGAGGACCTACAGACGACTCTCATGCATAGCTTAGAACCTACAAAGGACCCCCCCCCCATACAAAGTCTTCAGCAGGGACGTAGCCAAGGGGGGGGGGGCAAGGAGGCCATGCCTCCCCTGACCAATCCAGTTAACGCTAGATGAAATGTGATTATGTGGAACTTTGAATATTATGCCTGTGACGTTGCATGAGAAGAATATCAAGTTTGAAATGTTCGACCG
>JARFNZ010128201.1:1216-11516 GCA_031763405.1 Balanus nubilus
CCCCCCCCCCCCCCCCCCCCCCCCCCCCCCCCCCCCCCCCCCCCAAGCCCACTCAACTGAATACGAAACTACACCCCTACATCTGATTATATTTACCATTCGCTAACCCCCGAATTAAAGTAAATTCACGGCTGACACATCAAAGTAAATTTAAGTTAGAACAGAACTAACAAAACTAACAGAACTAAAAAAAGCGACAAATCCACTCACAAGAGTCGAACCCAATAGATTGCTTTCATGAAATAAGTGATGGGTGATGAATGAAAAAGTCAACCATTCCAACTCCCAATCCTCCCGAGTCCCGCCCGCTCTGCAATGTTGCTTGCCGCTGCAGCAGCGAAGTCGTGGCCCGGCCCTCGCCACGACTGTCGTGGCAGATAAGATACTGCCGCTGATCCTAGGAGCAGCGGCCGGTTGAGAGTTCTCCGATGATAGGGCCGGCCTCGGAGGTCGAGGGTCAGAGTTTATTGGAGCGCCCGCGGTACGGTGAGGTTATCAGTGAGACACGGTGTGGATCGAGGACCAACACTGCGAGATGGTACTGGGGAGACGGACAAACATAAATACCGACGGGCCGAGTTCGTAACGATGAACACACATAGGTCAGGTCAGCATTGGTTAGCGCCTATAGAGGTTATGCCCGTTGGCCTTTTATTTTCAAAAGACAAACGGTTTAAAGTGTATTTTAAAATTTGGACATGTTTGCAATGTAAATATTCCTAATAAAAATATCTGCGAAACTTCATTTAATTTCAATGAACATTTGAGGTATCTGAGATTCTTTGAGGAGCCGGAAAGAACTTTTGACCATTTGCCTTTCGAAAATAAACAGGCATAGCCGCTAGCATCTGTCTGCATTTAGTTGACATAATGTAAAAAATAAATATATCAAACTTCGTCGAAGAGTGGTTGAAGGGACATTTTCACCTCTGGCGGTAGTGTAAAAAACGGTTAAAATCAACGTAATGAATTTTGTTCACTGATGGTAAGGCTCAAACCTGCAACCACATCCCCTAACAAGAGATATCAGAAAATTATTTTTGACTAACTTCCAACTCTTAACCAGCGCCCTGGTGGGCCTCTGAGCCACCTGCGCCCTGGTGGGGGGTCATAATGATAGAGGAGACCCCCCTACTAACTCCAAAACTAAGAAAGATAGAAAGACGCAGAAAAAAGCAATCGAAAGCTCTCAACAATGTCATTCGAAAATACTCAGGTCATTTTTGGCTCAGGTCAATATTGAGGTCACCAGAGGTCAACATAGGTCAAATTTCCCCGTTTTCGGGGTATTTATCCAGAAATTCCTCGATATCTCGAAAACTATGAGAGCTAGGAAGAAATTGATATAGAAGCAATCGATAGCTCTTAAAACGCTCAAGTGGCGATTTCTCATCAGATTTGAGCTAAAGGCAGTAGTTGAGGCTCCAGAGGTCATCAAAGGTAAAAATGTTGTTTTCATGGAGGATGTTTGTTCGCGAATAATTTTTTTTTAATTTTAAAGATCGAACATTTATTTTGCCACCATCGTGTTTCTCTCGTCAAGACGCATCGAATTATATATATATTGTGATCTTCAAAAATAAAATCCAAATTTTGACCTCAGGTCAAGGTCACGTGATGACCCACGTAGGTCAAATTGGGTCATGTTGCATATAAATCAATGGGTCTTGGTCAGACGAACGCAATGGTGTCTTTCGCACGTTTCTATCTCTTCTCTATCAAGAGTTATTGACAAAAAAGCGAAAGTCACGTTAGGTGACCTCAGATGACCTTTACAGGGGTCATGAATCAAAAGTTGTACTTGGGTCATCAATAATTGACAAAGACACCATGATCCTGAAAAAATGAGACTAATCTGATTTCTGTCTTTCAAAAAGGGAACATTTGAATATTTCCCCATTGACTTATAATGGAGTGGTCACCAAATTGACCTGACCTCAGGTCACCGATATTAAAAATCCGAAATGAACAAATTATAAGTTATGCAAGCCTCAAAGTTTCAAATCGATCGGAAAAAATGTGGGCAGGGCACGATCGCAAACATTTTTGGAGGTAAGGTCACTTAACGTGACCTGGTGACCTGACCTGACATGACCTGAGGCAAAAATTTTAGGAAAATATGCGGAATCGATGTTCAAACAGCTAAACCAAATTTGGCGGCGCTTCGCGCCGCTGTTTTTACATTGGACGCGAAAAACCAGAAGGGGTATCATTTTGATCCCCCACCAGGGCAGGGGTTAAGGTAGTTAAGAGTGCTTTGAAACGACGGAAGGAGGGGTCGCTCCAGACGAGGCGATCGCGTTTCCTTTTTGCTTACAGAACCACGCCGTAGTCGACGACGGGCCGTGCCCCGGCTGAACTGATCTTTGGCCGAGCCCTGAGAACGCCGCTTAAGTCTCTGCGGTCGAATATCCGGGCCGCGGTAGAAACTCGTCAGGCGGCGATGAAAGACGCCTACGACCGCCACGCCCAGCCCCGCGCCTTCAACGCCGGCGACTCGGTCCTGGTGAAAGTCGACTGCAGGGCTTCCACATCCGCTGGGTGCCCGCCGAGGTGATGTCCTCCGCGGGACAGTCGTGTGTCGTGAGTCTGGGCGACGGTCGGCGGTTCACTCGCCATCACGACCACATCAAGCACTATCACCCGACCAAGTGTGATAATATTGCGCTCACCTGATACGCATGTGCTGACACCTGTGTGTGCTATGCTGCAATTAGCGGGGAGGAGTGTTACAGCCTTGACCCGGCTATGGCAGTGTTTTAGTGTCACGTGATAGCCAAGTTGATGTTGGCGCAGTGTGACGTTTCTGGCGCCATTCTGGACTGGCTCGGGCAGCGGCGGTAGCGTTTGTGTTATTCAAGGTATTGCTAAGAGTATTGTCAAGGTACAATATAGACTGAAGTTAACGTGGGTGTTCTTGAGACGAAGCAAACGATAGAAAAACACCGTTCTTCTAAGCAGGAGGCCCCTGGTAATAAACAGAATGACACCGTTACTAAACAGGAGGCCCCAGTACTAGATGGGAGGCTCCCGGTACTTGACAGGAGGCCTCCGGTAATACAAATGACACTGTTACTTAGGAGGCCCCCGTATCAGTAGGAGGCTCCCGGTACTACACAGGAGACTTTCCATCCGGCAACGACTCCGTGCCCGCCATAGACTGCATTAGCTGAAACCGGATGAGAGTGGCCATGCCAATGTCAATAACTTACAAATAGGAGAAATTGTCCCCAAAATATACACCTACCCCTAAATTTTAAAACTCCCCGGATTTGGTCTACTTCATTTTGAGAAGCCCTTTTTCCGTTTTTTGTTTACAAAACGAAGGGAGAGGAAAAAAATGAAGTCGGCCAAGGGAAGGGCTATAGCCCCCTTCGCCCCCCCCCCCCTTGCATCCGCCCCTGAGTAATACGCTCGTTTTTTACCGCGAATCCCCTAGCTCAATTAGGGGCGAATCGGCAGGGGGTTGCATCACCCCCCACCCTTCACGGAGACGCCAGCAGCACTGGCGAGGGTTAACATTCTATAAGAATCTTTAGCCAATCTGGTGCACCAAATTTCTAATTGAATCCAACTCCAAGCTTAGCTATGAACTTTAACCGGCGAAAATTCGTCACTTTTGGTCAGTTTTGGGACCGTTTGCTGGTTCCTCATCGCCCCCGTCGCTTTCAAGACCGTAACGCCGCCCCAGACAATGCCTGAGGCGTTTTGTCGGGCCCGGTCGACTTCGTGGCCGTAAACTGGCGCGGTGAGGACTGGACCTCAGTTGTTGGCTACCGTGTATGTATGTACCTACATACATACATACACTCCGCCACTGCCTGTTTCTCCCCTGTTTATTTTCCTATCCCTGTCAAGACCATTCCCGTCTTCTTTTTTTGCTCAATTCCGCTATCTGCCGTCATCGAAAGTTCAACACCACGACTTCTCCCCTTGGTATTCTCCATCGATTCACTTGGTATATCCGCGTTCAGTATCTTTTCCTCTCCTTCACAGTACCTACCTACAAGTATATTCCCGTCTTACTCATCATTCTTCCCATCTACATGTACAAACCAGGTAGTTATATCCATAGAGATCTTATATACATAGAGATGCCCATCCCATGTTAAATCACTTGATTTCGTGGCAGTTTAGTGGAGGTTTTTAAGCTACCTTTCTGAACGATTTGGTGCTCGTGATGAGTTCGACAACAGTCTTCTTTACAGGAAGATGAGCTTTCAAATGATCATCGATTAACAACGCGGTAAAAATGTAGGAAAATCGTATCCTCTTTTTATTCCGGAAACCTCGCTAAGGAAAGAAATGCAAAAATAATGAGAAAATTGCCTTTTGGAAGAGGCCGCAATCAATTGAGCACGACATTTAGACGTTTATTCCCTGCTTAATTTCCTCCAACAAACTGCCACGATCTTAAGCGTAGGGCATCTCTACGTATATAAGATCTCTATGGGTATAACGTGTATCAGGGGTGTAGTTTCGTATTCAGTTGGAAGGGCTCGGGCCTCTGAACTTGGGCATGACCGCCCTTCTCCCCTCCTAACTTTGGCGAGGAAGTGGATCAAATACGGGGAGAAATTCGTATCCTTTAGGATTTTGATGATACTTTAACGATTTACAAGATACATTAGGACATTATTTTAACTCATCTCCAACTCTCGAAAGAATTGCCTGATTATGATCCGCACTATTTCGGCATGATGGCGACACCATAGATATTGCATCGAATTTGAAATTTGCATACGTTCTTGGTCATGTGTTTTGTTACGCAGTTTGTTTATTTCGCTAAAATATAGCCTCCATAAATATGGCATAAATTTACAAATGAATCGTAAATTAAATTGAAGCAAAGTTTATTAAAATAAATTGAATTACAAAATAAAGAAAATCCTGGCGACAGGATCTGCTGTGCGCTTTGTTTACATTTCTTATGCGCTGCCAAGCAGAATATTACAGTTCGCCGCGGAGGATGGACCAAAGCCGGGCGGAATCCAACGACATGGTGGAGGGCATTGCGTACTTAACCTAGCCATAGCATTTGCGAATCGTGTTGATTCATTTTTTTTAAGATAAGAGAGGACTGTGTTTGACTAAAAAATAATTGAGAATAGATTTTTGAACGAAAAACACCGTGGTAACATTCTTTTGTTGGTACACTAAAAATATCCTGATTAAATTTCTCCTTCAAATGTCATGTAGTGACGGTGCAATTCCAGTCATCACAGAGTCTGTTAGGTTAGGAAAAGTACCTACGGTTTTACTAAAACTAGTGCGAAAAATCCATCTTTGGATGAAGATTGCACACGATTGAGGGCGAAGTTTTTTAAACGGACTGGAGCGGTGTAACAGGGGAAACTGGCTCCATCATATATCACATTTTGTATTTTAGGTGACAATGTCCCTTTTGTACCAGCATACCAGTAACGCGGTAATGAAATGGGCATTGCATATGCGTTGTCCCAACATTTTCCGATTAAGATGGAAAATAATTCCCAAATGTCAATGATTTTCCACTCCCACTCTTGATTTTGAAGTTAGTTTTCAATCTAAGTTACTCATTGTTGTACTGACTATTATACATAAATTAAAAATGCATATCAATAAAAAAAAAACGCCTTTGTCTGCATAATTTTCCACTCATAATGGGTTAATGACTCCAATTTTCCCCTTTGACCACCAAGATAAACTAATTTTGGGGCATTGTGCATATATAATATACGCATTACGCATCTAAGCTAATCTGTACCGACAAAACAGGCACCTATAATAAGTACTACGGCATTCACCCTCCAGAGCTTTGACAATGCCGAAGCCATAAAAGGCTGAACAGGTCAGGATTATTTTTTTAGTTCACTAGCCCAAGAGTCCACTTGAAAAATGGCAGCTCTATTACCGCCCCAACTCGCCCACGGCAGTCCGCCGCAAAAGTAGCAGCTCTTCTCTCGATTCAACCCGCCCGCGAGAGCCACCCTTACAAGCCTCTTGCCTATACGTTATGGTGACTGCTTATGAGGGGAGGGTCTAAAAAGCTGATAAGTTTGGCTGACAAGCCCATGCTCCGAAACTACCCGGGAGGGTCTAAAAAACTTATAAGTTTGGCTGACAAGCCCATGCTCCGAAACTACCCGGCCGATTTATATATTGTTTTCACCATTAGATTCTGACAGGTTGGGAGAGGTGCCGTTTTGAGTTTAATTTATTTTGGTTCGTTCTAGGTGGACTAAATCGGGCCAAAATTTTAGGTAACAAATTTGCAGACAAGCGCATGCTCTGAGCCTATGGGACCGATCTGTTCGAAAGATACACCATTCGACGCGGATTGGTCTGAAACGGTGCCATTTTGAATATTACACAGATTGGTTCACTCTAAGTGAACCAAATTGGTCCAAACCCACCGAAAATCGTTGCAGGCAAGCCCATGCTCTGAGCCTATGGTACCGATCTGGTTGAATGATACACCATTCGACGCGGCTTGATCTGAAATGGTGCCGTTAGAAATATTAAGCAGCTTGGTCTACTCTAAGTGTACCAAAATGGTCCAAAACCACCGAAAACCGTTGCAGACAAGCCCATGCTCTGAGCCTATGAGACTGATCTAGTCGAATGATACACCATTCGACGCGGCTTGGTCTGAAAAGGTGTCGTTACAAATATTATGCAGATTGGTCCACTCTACAGGGACCAAAGTGGTCCAAACACACCGAAAACCGTTGCAGGGCCCATCGGGTCCATAGGCCCATGCTCTGGGCCTATAGACCAATTTGGTACATTTAGAGTGGACCAGTTTGTATAATATTCGAAACGACAACGTTTCAGAACAAGCCGCGTCGAATGGTATATCATTCGACCAGATCGGTCCCATAGGCTCAGAGCATGGGCTTGTCTGGAACGGTTTTCGGTAGTTTTGGACCAATTTAGTCCACTTAGAGTGGACCAATCTGCATAATATACTAAATGGCACAGTTTCAGACCAAGCCACGTTGAATGGTTTATCATTCGACCAGATCAGTCCCCTGGGCTCAGAGTATGGGCTTGTCTGCCACAGTTTTCGGTGGGTTTGGACCAATTTGGTCCACTTAGAGTAGACCAATCTGTATAATATTCAAAACGGCACCGTTTCAGATCAAGCCAGGTTGAATGGTGTATCATTCGACCAGATCAGTCCCCTGGGCTCAGAGTATGGGCTTGTCTGCCACAGTTTTCGTTGGGTTTAGACCAATTTGGTCCACTTAGAGTAGACCAATCTGTATAATATTCAAAACGGTACCGTTTCAGACCAAGCCACGTCGAATAGTGGATAATTCGACCAGATGGGTCTCATAGGCTCAGATCATGGGCTTGTCTGCAATGGTTTTCGGTGGTTTTGGACTAAATTGGTCCACTTAAAGTGGACCAATCTGTATAATATTCAAGACGGCACCGTTTCAGACCAAGCCGCGTCGAATGGTGTATCATTCGACCAGACCGGTCGCATAGGCTCAGATAATGGGCTTGTCTGCAAATTTGGTACCAGAAGTTTTGGTCCCATTTAGTTCACTTAGAGTGAACCAAAATTAATTAAACTCAAAACGACACCTACGTGTCGGAATCTAATGGTGAAAAAATATTAAAATCGGCGGGGTAGTTCGGAGCATGGGCTTGACAATCCCAACTTATCAGCTTTTTAGACCCTCCCTAATGAGGCGCCTACATTGCAAATAACGCAGGCCGTAGGGCCATCTTTCGACGCCTTTTCCGTTACGCCGCGACACTCACAGGCAGTTCTGTCGACTCGCTTTTAGCTTTACCGAATGATGGCTTTCCAAAACTTAAACTTGATCCCTACCGCTTTGAGGCCACATTCCACTGCCTAGCTAACTAGCCACTAGTCCATTCATTTTCAAAAGGCGCACGGTCCGAAGAGCCCTACGTAAAGAATCGCCTATATCTTCAATACAAATTAATGCAATTTCTAGTTGCTTGTAATTTTTAATAGGGACTTCAGCCTTTCGAAATTCGACAATTCGAAAACCTACTTCGGCCCGTGCGCCTTTTGAAAAAAATACTATAGTATTCTGCTTCTGTCAATGATGCCCATGCCCGGGACCCACCCAGACAAGCGGCAACCGACTATGGCGTGCCACCCCCCCCCCCCCAAACTCACACAGGGTCGGGGGTGTAGCTTTCAAAGGAAACTTAGGGGCCTGAGGTGACAAAAAGCACCATCAATTTCTCCAGCATTTGACCTCACCAGGTCAACAGTCTCACCCATTTTCCAGGCCATAGGCAAGGCCGTATATAGGCCTTGGGCCTATAGGCCATAGGGACCTAATCCCAAGTTGGGGAGGTTCAAAAGTTGGACCCATAAGAAGCCAATTACACCCCCTTTGCAGCGACCCTACAGTGCAGCAGCAACTTGATCTGCACACCCTCAACACATTGCCTACTTTTCACCTTCAGAGCCTTCAAGAAGCCATTGCCCCCACACAACTCCACCCAAAAGTCAAATTTTAACAACTTTTTATTCATTGTTAGGAATGCTTGATGACAGTCTCCACATGAAAGCTGTGTGTTAGATGCAGATGGACCAGGATGACAAGACATGTAGGATGAACATACAACTGGAACAATGACAATGTACAAAATAAATACTCATCATGGATGGTACTTAGCTCGGTTCACCCAGATTGCACAGCTCTAATTGGGTGCTGACACATCTAGCTTCCTGGTGCTTCCAATGGCCTTCCAGAATAAATCGCACACATGTTCCCTATGATACAAAATGTTTAGGCAGCAGCCTCTGCCACTTTCTCACTATCTTCTGTTGCAACCTCGTCAAGTTTGGGCTTTTTCACTGGACTCTCCTCCTTCTTGGTGTCACCATCACCCCCAGTGGACTTCCTCTTCTCTGTAAGCACACAAATACAAAATGGTAAGAACTATGCACACATCCCACACTGGAAGTCAGGAAGACAAACCAATACAATGCATGGACTATAAGAATAGTATATGCTTGATGGGCAACACATGCTACATTTAAACTTTGACCAACATGAAGCATAGGTGCACCCAGCTGTTACCAACACAAATTCACATGGACCCCACATGACTGTATAACTATTTGTAATACCTGTTCACAATTTTAAAAAAAACCTTTCTAGCAAATTGAAAATCACAGAACATTTAAGGCATCAAAAATCCAAAAAGAATCATAAGCATAACATAGTACACAATCACTAGTAAAGGGATTTTCAACTATTGTGGTTTTGAGGTGCACTATATAGCACCCAGTTATAGGATTTTTAAACTTAAGAACATGGGCACCACATACCTCCGACCTCCTCAGTCTTTCCATTTGATTCAGTGACAGCCTTGCCATTTTCAACCTTCTCTGCCTTCTCGGCCTTCTCGGCATCCTCAGTCTTCTCTTCAGTCTTCTCCTCGGTCTTCTCCTCCTTCTCACCCTCAGCCTCCTTAGACTCGGTCTTCTCCACTTCACCCTCCTTAGTCTCGGTCTTCTCCGGCTTGGTCTCCTCCGCGACCTTGGTGGTCTCCTCGACAGTCCTGAAGGCGAATAAATTTTAAGTTATACGCAATCCGTCAAGAGCAAAATTCATCCCAAATCCACTCCAATGCGGTACCATCCAAACGCATTTGCAGCAAACAACATCTCTACATACGCCAGCATCACATCCAAAAATACTCACTTGGTCTCGGTGGTATCGGCCATTTTTCCTTGAATGAGAGTGTGAGTCGGCACGTGCACAACGACCGGCCACAGAGAATCGACTGCGAATTTCGCGCTCACCGCTAGTAGATCACGTGACTGTTCGACTGTTCGCGCATGCGCGTTCTCAGCATCGTTTCCTATACTAATAACGTAACATGCATCCTTAATGATAATGCTCTTGTTTGCTATATGAACAATCATGAAACACTGTTTTATTTTTTTATTTTTGATGAAATCGTTAACATCTTTTGTGTATCCATATATCTTAATTTGTAGAATGGCTACATAATGATTACTGTTCTTGTTTGCTGCTCTACTTCGGAACTGTTCCTTTTGTTTTCTGGTTATCATTGAGGTAATTTCAATAACTTTCTTTCATAAAATCGAGTCATTAACTCAAATACATCTCACCAATTTGTTTCAATGGTGCCTTTCTTGATGTTAAGCACAAAAAGAAATAGAATGTCACCACTAAATTAGGAAGACATACTTTCCTATACTAGAAGTTTGGCGATAGAGCTGCCACTTTTTTGGCCTGCGATTACCCGCTCCGCCCCGCAAACCCTCTTCAACTACCCGCAACTACCCACA
>JARFNZ010128212.1:0-11516 GCA_031763405.1 Balanus nubilus
TCACGCTCACGCTCACGCTCACGCTCACGCTCACGCTCACGCTCACGCTCACGCTCACGCTCACGCTCACGCTCACTTTGACGTGGCCCACACCCGCGCTCCCTCGCATTCATCCAGTCACCCCGTCCCCGCGAGGCAGCATCCCTTTTCACCGACCGACATACCAGCTGTACAACTGGGTTGGCGCTTACCTCTTCCGACCGGCCCTCGGGGGCCGGGGTATTTTGAAGACCGTTCCCGGGTCAGACAGAGTGGGGATGGGCAAATGTTCTGGCCTTCTCTGCAGCTCTGCACCCAGCTGACCACGATTCACCCTGAGGCACCTCGTATGTCGTTCCTGACCTTCGACCTCCGTTCATCTGTAAATCTCCCCTCCCGCTGGTCCGTATGAAGCTTACTACAATGAAAAGCCTAAGCTACAAATTCGCGCTACAAATACAAATTCTAAGCTACAAAATTGTGTAACCGTTTGGCGTGCGTAAACATTGACCTCCCCTCGGTCGGTCGGTCCAATATGGACCTTCCGGGCCAGGGGCGCACTCAGTTCTATGCAGGGGCGTCGCCGGGAATTTTTGAGTGGGGGGGACGGATTTTTTGGCACAGAAACTATTTCCTTTTTCTCAGGGGCTCACATAAATTCGCACCGTGTCGCTCCTGAGATCATTTTTACAGTCCTTATTTAACCCGCGCCGTGCCAGGGGTGTTTAGACCCCCCTCCCAAGGTTTCTCGACGATAGCGAAAAACGGCGGCGCGCAGCGCCGCCATTTTTTGCACACCTGTTCGGGCATCAATTACGCACATTGTGTAAAAGTTTTAACGCCTGGTCACCTAAGGTCAGGTCACCAGATCTGGTCACGTGACCCAGCCTCAAAAAACGTTAGAAGTTGTGCCACAACTACAGTTTTTAAATGAGCAGTTTCATAGTTTCAGGATTAAATAAGGACACCATTACCTAAAATTTAAATCTCTGATTTTCGATATCTGTGACCTGAGGTCAGGCCAATTTCGTGACCTTCCCATCATAAGTCAATGGGGAAAATTCAGATCCTTCCAATTCAGAGGATACCCATCAGATCAGTCTAATTCTTTTAGGATCATGCTTTATTAGGCCAGTATTGATGACAAAAGTACTAATTTTGACAAGTGACCTCTGTAAAGGTCAGCGGAGGTCATCCGAGGTTACTTACGTTTTTTTGCCAATAACTTTTGATAGATTTGATTTTGATACCTTCGAAGCATGCAGAAGGTACCAATGTGTTCGTCTCGTCAATGCGTATCGACTCATATGCATCGTGACCCGACATGACCTACTGAGGTCACCACGTGACCTTGACCTGAGCTTAAATTTTGAGATTGACCTCCAAAGATCACCATATATTTGTTACGATGCGCCTTGATGAGAGAAACACGATGCTGTCAAAATAAATGTTCTATCTTAAATAGCTGAAATGTTATCTGCGAAAAACGCTTGCCAAGAAAACAGCCATTTTGACCTTTGGTGACCTCTGGAGCCTAAAACTATTGACCTGAGGTCAATTCTGATGACAGGTCGACGAAGGTGTGCTTCAAGGGCTTCCTAATACTTTTTTCGTTTCTTCCTAGCTAGTATAGTTCCCGAGATAATGGCGGAAATTCCAAAAATGTCCATATTTAGGAAATTTTGACCATCGATAGCCTCTGGTGACCTCATTTTTGACCTGAACGAAAAAATGACTGAAGTAGTTTCGAAATGATTTTTGACGAGCTTTCGAACGCTTCTTTCCGTTTTCCGCTAAGTGCCATAGGAGCCGAGTTAGAAGGGGGATGTTCAAACACCCGGCACGAGGCGGGCGGCGCCGAGCACCGGCACGGCGCGGGCGAAGGATACGAGTACTGCAGTTGCCATGCTGCCGTCATCAAAAGCTTATTTGCGAGAGGCACAATATGATACAGCTGGTAACATACACCTAACGTGCCGTGCTGTGATGTCTCGCACCCTGTTGGGAATGTTCACGATAGGAGACTAGAAATGAACACCGGACAAAACCGGCTCACGGGTACCGATCTTTATTTAGCATGTTAATCCCGCCGGGATCCGCAGCCAACTGAAGCTGTTTTCAAGTTAACGAAGGACCTCACTCTTACGAATATCAAAAGCATTGATTGTGATAATAAGACACCGCTGGAATTCACATTTACAGATGCACCTGTATTCCAGATCCGATAAGAAAACTCGGAGGGATCCATTCGGTCATGTGTAGAGGTCGGAACATTTGGATGTATGGCCATTGAGACGGATACCTATTTATAAGTTGCCGTCACTACAGAACCAATCATTGAATGTTACATAGCTTTCCCCTTAAGTCGTGTAAGTGAGGTATTTTTTCATTATATGACTTGGATCTAAGGCCCGTAAGAGAAAATGGCAATGTAGTTCATCTCAGGGTGAAGTCGAATGTCATCAAAGAGACATTTTCGGCAAGAACTTTGTAGAGAGCTCTTCCGGGACCCTGAATTTGTGTGGGTTCGATTGGTGCGTCTGCTTACCCTAACAGCGCAAGTATAACGTTACTCAGAACGGACAGCAAACACGTTGGGATATTTCTGGTACTGAAACCAGATTTTTGTTGCAACTTTGTAGTTGTGCACGCACTGGTCCTAAACTACCGCGAGGCAAGAAATAGGTCCAGCAATGCTCGAAAGTAACAATTATTACCAACATACAACTTCCAAGAAGCACTGCGAGTAGCAAACGAGTAAAAACGGACAACGGACATGACCGAACATGACAGGCAAGACGTCATCGACCAGGCCCATCATCTCACGCTTCACTTCTGTAACACCTGCCGTCCTCAGAGCCACCGCCACCGCGCTGATGTAGGCCCGGCAGCAAGCCATCCTCACATCACAACACATCACATCACATCATGGCAGCAAGTCATCCTCACCTCACACTACACCATATCACCTCAGACACACCACTGTACCGTTCTCACTGCGCCCTCCCCACAAACACCCCCCCCCCCCACAGCCTTCCTCACAGATAACACAGCCGTCCACACAAACACCACAGCCGTCATCACAAACACCACAGCCGTCCTCACAAACACCACAGCCGTCTTCACAGTCACCCCACTCCCCTCCCACAGCCTTCCTCATAGTCAATCCTCAAGTCCCCTTCACGTCTCCCGCTTCGCAGCCCGCGCCAAAACCCTCCATACTCCGCGCAAAAACAGCACAAGGCTTCTCCGAAGTTTCCAAAGATCTATTTACCCTTACCACAACTTCTCTAAGAGTCCCCAAGGAATTCTCACGAAGCTCCTGACGTCCCTAGGGACACCACTGTTTGGCGTCATCACAAACCCCACAGTTCCCGCAGTCTTCTTCACCACCATGTCACATTCCCCATAGACCATCCCCACCACCACTCCCGAGCCTCCGAGACCTAACTGGACGCCCCTCGACCGCTCGCCCGTGCCGCTCTCCCAGGCAGGGCACCCGCCACTCACAGTGTGGTTCCGCAGCGGCGCCCCGCTCGCGTGCCACCTCCTGCACGTGCAGCTGCTGGCAGCCGTGTGCCAGCTGCTGCAGCTGCTGCTGCTGCTGCTGGTCGACACAGCAGCACCACTGGGCGACAAGGGCCGCCGTGCTGGTCACTGGGGGCCGCCAGACAGGCGGGCACCGACACACCCACTGAGAAACACCGATGCAGCGTGAAAACACTGACAAAAACTCGCTACATAAATTTAAGATAGGTATTGTTGAGTTAAATTTGAAATATTGATGGCAACTAAAGCCGACTGAAATGTCAATGTCCAAAATTACAAACAATAATATGGTCCTCGACACAGTTTCCAGAGCCTTTGGTAAGATTCAACTTCGTAAAACTTGTAAAAATTACGGTAAAACAAGCGAGTTTTTGTCATCGTTTCACCTTAGATCACTCCGCGAGCACTTGGCACAGCCGATACGGAGCCGTCGCCACACTTCACGCCGCACACCGGCAGCACCGTCCTCGGTGGAACTTCAGGACTCACGGCACAGGAACTTCAGGACTTCAGGACTCACGGCACAGGGACTTCAGGACTCACGGCGCAGGGACTTCAGGACTTCAGGACTCACGGCACAGGGACTTCAGGACTCACGGCACAGGGACTTCAGGACTTCAGGACTCACGGCGCAGGGACTTCAGGACTTCAGGACTCACGGCGCAGGGACTTCAGGACTTCAGGACTCATGGCGCACGGTGCCGCTAACCGGCCTCGAGCACGAGTTCGGGACTCGAGCACCGAGTTCCGGAGTCCGATCCAGCAGAGAAGGAGTCACGTTAGAAATCACGCAGGGAGCAGGTGTCCGGGAGCGCGGAACGTGAACCACCACGGGGCAGGAGCGGACCGCGCGGTGGGCAGCAGGGAGCGTGGCTCTACACCAGGAGCGTGGCTCTACATCAGGAGCGTGGCGCTGCGGCGGGGAGTGTGACGCCGGGAGCAGCGAGCTGGAGAGGAGCGCGGGCCGGCCGGCGGGCAGCGGGTGTCTGAGCGCGCCGCTCCGACCCGGTCGGAGTCGGAGGCTGGCTGAGCGGCGGCGGTGGCGGTGGCGGCGCGCGCCATCGATCCGCCGCCGCCGAAGACGCCCATCTGACGCCTGATCCGGCGACGGGTCCCAAACGGCCGGCGATCGAATCAGTTCATATCGCGTGGCGGCCGCACGGCGCGCCGCGCCCCCGGGACCGCCACTAAACGGCCACAGGCGCGACGACGGTGGGCAGCCGGGGAGAAAGAGACACCGCTGCTGGGAGGACAGAGACGGCGCTGCTGGGAGGACAGAGACACCGCTGCTGGGAGGACAGACGGCGCTGCTGGGAGGACAGAGACACCGCTGCTGGACTACTGGGAGGACAGTGACGCCATGGGTTCCTGGGGGACTATGGACTATGGATGTCTATGGTGGGCTGCTGGAAGGACATAGACTGCGCTGGATGGTTCATGGGAGAACAGAGTCAGAGACGCCACTAATGGGCTGCTGGGAAGACAGAAACGGCGCCGGTGGGCTCCTGGGAGGACAGAAAGAGTATAGTGCCACATGCGACAGTTCTTGTGCCAGTTTGCGTTCCCAATCTGAGAGAGTTCCTAAAGACAATATATGTGGTAGGTGTATTTCCCGAGGGCTGCTGTTGATTGGGTTTACAAAAACAAGGATAAATAACAAAATGAAATAAAGGAACAAATTTCCAAAAGATTATCGTCGAAAAACGTTGCGAACACCAGGAACGGTCGTGTGGCTTTGGCTCGCCAACTGATGAGATTATACTATCGACTTCCACACAAAGAACAGCGTCAATTCCAGCGATGATCCCATTTCGTTGCAGCACCGGTAAGGAATCCCCTGTGACGCTTCTGACACCGGGAAGCGTCGACACCAAGGACAGTTCCTCTTGGAGAACAGCCCGGGCACGGTGGTACCGGAGTCGGCTTCAATAAGAGACAACCGTCGGGACTCCCTGTAGACCGGTGACCGTTCCACTCGGAGCCGCCGGCCGCCGCCGCCGCCGCCGCTGTCCGTTTTTGTCTCAGCCAGCCGCTCCTGGTGGGCTCACTGCGGCAGAAGAGCCGGCTGCTGCAAAAACCGACTCCTTTGTTCGCGTTCCGGGCGGCAGTTTGCAATTGTCGGAGCTCGACAAAGTGGAGGGCTTAGATCCCCCGGGTCGGGACGTGAGCTTTGTTAGTGCTCACACTACACATGCTAGCCTAAAAACAGATGTTTCCAGACAGCATGGAACAAACCTTAGAAAAGATACGCTCGTACCAACAAAGATTTTGACACCATCATGTTTCCCTCGTCAGGACGCTTCGAAATATATGCATGGCTACCTTGCAGTCATGTTAAAAATTTGACCTCAGGTCAAAGTCATGAGTTGACCCAAAAGGTTGAAGTTGCAGAACAGTCTCTGCGCCTTGACAAACGAATATATTGGTGCCTTTCGCACGTTTCTAGCCCTCCTCCATCAAGTTGTTGGCAACAAAACGCAAGTAACCTCGGGTAATCTCAGATGACCTTTACAGGGGTCACATAAAACTTGCGCTTTGGTCATCAATAATAGCCTAAAATACAATGATCCTGAAAAAAGGGACTGATCTGATTCGTATCTCTAAAAAAGAAACATCTTAATATTTCACCACTGTTTTATAATGGAGAGGTCGCGAAATGGACCTGACCTTATGCCATGGATACCGAAAATTCGATATAACTGAATTGTACATTCCAATATCCTCATACAATCCTCCAAGTTTCAAGTCTCTCGGACAAACACTGTGGGCTGGGCACGACCGCAAACATTGTTGAAGATGAGATCACTTGACGTGACCTGGCGACCTGACTTGAGATGATCTGGGTGTAACTTTCAACACAATGTGCGGGATTGATGTCCAAGCAGCGCCACTATTTTTTTCACCGCAAGCGAAAAACCCGATGGGGTAATTTTGACCCCCCCCCCCCCCCACAGAGCGAAGTTAATCCTAAGAATATTTTGTACTCCCCTTCACTCTAACGGGACACATCCAATCACTGGTACTCCTTCTTCTCCGAGGGAGATGACAATTTGACCTGTTAAACGTTGATTTTGTATTTTGCATTTATGTCAAATGAGACCAAACCTGTCAAATAAAACACAGATTTTCACTGGACGATTTGTTTTGCAATTAGGTAACTGAAATATTTTATTTTTCCGCCTAAAGTTCCGAAAAAACAACCACCCTGGAACGGTCTGCGATTGGTCGGAGACGACCTCAGTGGTGAAATCGTATCGTAGCAGTATGGTAACGACGTCGGTAAATGGCTGCTTCCACGAGGAGTCGCACTTTTCAATTTTAATGAGCTCTCCGCTTTCACCACGCTTTATCACCACTAAGCACAAGACCTATAAAACATACATCAGAAGGAGCGTGGTGTAAAGCTCTGATTTAGCTGCGTGGCGTAGTTTGCACGGGAGATTAAAAAAATACGTCACATGGAGAAGGTAATTTAATCCAGGTGGATCTTGGGTGGAACACTGGATCCGGGGAGCTAAACCCGCTAAACCCAAGGCCGTAGATACCAGCTAGGCTAAACCCAGCTAAACCTATGCAGAGTAGTTTATTTTGAAACACTGATTCATTTCAGAATGCTTGTATTACTGCATCTATAGTGAAGGACATGTACACAATGTTTTATTTCCATTTCAACTTTCATTTCTACCGCTGCCAGTTTGTGATTAGGTTTGTAGTGCCTTCGTCGTCAGCAAGTCCGGACGGCCTGGTTATTTCACCTGTCCCGGCCCACCCAGACACGGGTCTGACATTATTCCACAATGCACTATATGAGACATTGATGGATGAAGGTTGAGTTGTGCCGTGTATTGTTAAAGACACTTCCTTTCAATCCCAATATTTTCCAAACTTCAGTGAAACATAATATGTATAAAAGACATACCAACCAAATGCAAATATTTGAACTTTCGAGCAACAACCGCCGTCGGAACATTCTAACGTCCCAACTTTCCTGCCACGTCACAACTTTCCATTCAAGTACCTGATTTATTCATGAATCTCATTTTCAAATAAAAAATTAAGTAAGAACTCAGATACCAATTCAAGGCAGACATATACCAAAAAATTATCAAATAATATGAATTTTTCGATGGTGCTTACATCCCACAACGTGCAACAGGTCAATTTTGCTCGAGTCCTCCATACAACTGACCGCCAGTTGATGAAGTGGGACGGGGAGAAGTGATCGGGTGAGTGACATCCGTACTCGAACCCAGCAATGCCGCTTCGCCGACTACCGTCTACTGCCCGCGCGCTGCTGCAAGTGGTCTCCAGCCGAATGCCGGAGCTTTTCAAAATAAAGTACCGTGTCAGGTCAAGGACAGGTCAAATGCCAAAACTTTGTTTTTCTCATTACGGCCCGTGAGGCCAGCACAATCAACAGCCTCGAGCCCAAGTCAAGCTAAAGCACTAAAAAATGTGAGGCTGATACTAAGCAAAGGTCAAGGTCGAGGTCAGGAAACACAAAGTCACTGTGCTCTAAAGTAGTATGTAAGTCATGTATGGGTTATTTTACGCGTATAATTCGATGGTTAGAGTTTTTCCCACCTGATCTCATTTCTGCGAAGTTTGTGACAGAGTAAGGTCACGGGCAGGTCATATAAAGTCAAAATTTGAAATAAAATCAAAATACAAAGACATGCTCACTACACATGGACCAGTTAAACCTCAGAAATACAATGGTAGCATCTACTCTTCGATATCTATTCCATAAAAGCCGAAAAAAGGCTTTTAAAAATGGCGTCATAATCACACACATTCTTCTGGTGCCTTTGCTCAGTCAAAAATATAAAACATTTCTTTGAAATCTACTGTAAAGTTGTCCATGGTACTTCACCCTAACTTTCAGCTTTTAACCAATTTAATATTTTGCTTTTGGGAAACTTAAGAAGTTCTTTTGGGTCAAAAAGTAAAATGATGAAAATATGTTAGCGTAATTTTAAAGACAATATTATTTCCTTTCATTCGACGTTTTTTGCTTTCAGTTTGCTTCAAAACTTGATGCCTTCAAACATACGTCATTTTTAAACCCAAAATTGCGTGACATGACGTCACTAAAACGTCATTATTTCCAAAAGCACTACACAAATTTGATTGAAACTACATCGGTAGACGTAGACTTGATAGCGCATAAGGTGACGAATGTTTCATGTCGATACCTTTCATAGTTTTTATGTTGAAAAAGTCCGGGAGGGCGAAAAAGCGTGGGGTGCAGATTAAGATTGTGCCCATCAGTCTGGTAAGTGCAGAAAATAACAGAAAATAAGGACAATGACAATGACAATGACAAGTCCTCACAAATATATGTCACATCGTTAATTTGATAGCCGGCCGACCAACAACTGCAATAAGTTGTCTAGGTTTTGAAATAAGGAAATGTAGCAACTTCGTACGATTTTAGCCGTTTTGGGAGAGTGCTCGAATGTTTCCACTGTTATTCGCTTCGGGAGCGTGCTCGAATGTCCCTCGAGCGTCCCCACTCCAAGGTAAGTTAGAAAGACAGAAATAAACGTCAGACGGAGTGCACGAATGTTGAATATATGACAAAGACCTGCTAATAAAGATATTTTCAAAAATAGCTCATCTGGTCGAACATTTAACATCATCGTCACATGTAATCTTGGGTCAAGTTACGGCAGTCTTCATACGCTAGCGGATCCAGGGACAATGCGGACATGACCCCAAACCACCTAAAAGCGGCGCAAAATTGCACGCCACCTGGTTTAGAAAAAATATGAGCAGCTTTTACTAGGCATAGTTAAGATCAGGTTTAAATTCATAAGCAGGCAACAAAAGACCCAATTTAAGAGTTGTGACTTTTTGGGAATTTTCCCAAACTTCCTACCTGTGCCCATCCTCAGACATCCGTTTTGGACCTGCCTATGCCCTCATGGGATGATCAGGCCATTTTTTCCCGGGCACTCCTGTATCATTCTTTAAAACACATATTTTCAATTACTAAGGCATTTGGGAGCAATGTGCAATTGCACACACCAGCGGGCTGCGATTGTGGGACTAAGTGAAGTCTGAACCCGGGACATTTCGCTCACATAGCCTGAGCCCGATCCACCGCACCCCCCTACATTACATCCGCCCCTACATTTTTAATATCTGCAGCGATGCAGGCTTTCATTTCAGACAGTCGGGCAGCGGGGGTGTGGGAGTCATCCAATCCAAAGGTGAGACAAAGCCGCTTCAGTAAGCCGCTTGGCCGGAAGGGAAGACCCCGCGGCAATCCCGTGCCGCGGACGCATCCGGGGCAGCGTCCGATCTCCCAGAGGATCCCCGATCATCTGGAAAGCGGCGCCACCACTTATCCGGGAATCGCTGGCGGCACACAGGGAGGCCGGCCGGCGACGAGAGGTCTTGGGATAATTAATGCGTCTGGTGCGGCACGCCTGACAAGAAATAAGGACGCCGACGCCGACGGACAGAGGGCCGGAGCTGGGGAGAGAGCGGCGGGGGAGCGGTGGAGGAGGGGAGCCGGAGTCGCCGCTGCCTCCTCAGCGTCCCCGATGAAGACGCCGTGACGCCCGCCGGCAATAAAGGCACCGCCGGTGGCGCGCGCATAAATAACGGGATCAGCCGCACCGAATATAGGCGTCGTCCAAGACAAACGGCCGTCGGCACAGTCTGGAAACATGGAGCACCCCGGAAAATACGGCAGTAGAGAAACAATATGGCCATCGGCGAGCACTCAATAAAGTGCAGCAGCGAACCGCCCAGGTGACGCTAAAACGGCCGCCCCAACTCGGATACTGCAATGCCCACGGTGCGTTTAACCGCTGTGTACATAAAATGATGATTATCATCATGACGATGGTAATTATTTGGGCTAATGATTTGATCAGTTAAGCGTTAAAAATTGCCGAGGTTATTTGCCGCCCTTGGGCGATACTGTGCATTGTGCAATTGCATTACGCTAGGTGCACATGTCAGCAAGCGACAGGACAGTTATAATCGAACATTAGCAAGGTGATGATCAATGCCTGTTGGATGGGCATTCGTGGAGTCGAACTGTATTAATCCCTTGTATGCATGAAATAACAAGAATATCAAGGAAAAATCGCCTTCGGTAGCAAAATAAAGAATACAAATGATTAGACACTACATGCCCTACTCGAGGATCTGATCGATTTATACCAGAATCCGGAACCACCGAAAAAATGGCATGCAATAGCATCAAATGTTGCACGGCTGCAGTATACGTAATTGGACAGAACACGAACAAGACGCACCGGCAGGCTAGTGTCCCAGACATTGAAGTAATACATACACAATTTTGCACTCCCTGTACGAGCCGGAAATGAGGCAGCTTCAGCAGCCCTCAGTTTACCGAAGTCGGACACGAGCCTCGCCAGGCCAGATGTTGGCAAACCATCCCGGAACAACACAGGCTAGTCTGACCACGTTTGCCCAGGACAGAAACATCTGACAGCAGTGCTGTGGGCATACCAAACAGCATCTACCCACATCACACCCGCGTGACGTGAGCATCTACCCACATCACACCCGCGTGACGTATTGGACGACAGAGCGGAGCCCTCCCATGTCCGCAGGCCACCTGTCCCCAGAACGTCACCCGTAGTAGGCGCCACCTGTCGGCAAGGGTGTGCCGACACCGATCGGCACTCAAGGTGGTCATGGATATCTTGTATCGTACCGGAAACTCCTGCCTCACAGCTTCGTCAGATGTTTGACATTCCTCAGCGATGACGTCACTGCAGTCCAGACATGTCCCTTGCTTGTCCCCAGGTGTTTGTGCCTTTGAGTGCGGGATGTGACACAGAACAATGCGTTAGGCATCACTTCTTAGCACCGCAAATCACTGCCCCTTGTCTAATGCTTAATGTGCAAGGTATTTTCGCCTTAATTGAAGGATCAAACAGGATTGTAGTTTCGCTTTCAGTTGGGTGGACCTGCCCCCCCCCCCCAAACTTAGGATTGAGACC
>JARFNZ010128223.1:0-11515 GCA_031763405.1 Balanus nubilus
GGAGGTTACAGGGAAGGGTGTGGGAGATGAGGATACAGATGCAGGGTTTGGGAGGGAGGTTACAGGGAAGGGTTTGGGAGGGAGGTTACAGGGAAGGGTTTGGGAGGGAGGTTACAGGGAAGGGTGTGGGAGGGAGGTTACAGGGAAGGGTTTGGGAGGGAGGTTACAGGGAAGGGTGTGGGAGATGAGGATACAGATGCATTTTATGGGAGGAGGGACGGAGCCGAGGGGAAGGCCAAGAGGGCCTGCTGGGCCAATTGGATTCTGCTGAACTTAGTTACATAGAAGGGTATGGGAGAGATGGATACTACAGATGCAGGGTTTATGAGGGAGGTTACAGAGCAGAGGATACAGATGGTATGGGGACAAGGATACAGATGCAGAGTTTATGAAGGAGGCTACGTGACAGGGTGTTACGTATTACCTACGAGGGGGAGAACGGCTGCCTATTACACGCGCGCTAGAAATTCGAACTTGACCTAAATATGTTTGGCAGAAAGAGGTGAAAAGTGAAGTGATACCTTTGCATGAATTAGAATGAGTTACATCAGAATGATTCATTCAAGGGTATCACTCCACCTTTCACCTCTTTATGCCAAACATATTTAGGTCAAGTTCGAATTTCTAGCGTGCGTGTAATAGGCAGCCGCCCTCCCCCTCGTAGGTAATCCGTAACACCCTTCCCACGCGTGACCGGCGGCACACTCAGCTCTGGTGCCCCTCCACAGATGAATCACAAGGGTTTGGGAGGGACGGATACGCTACAGGTGAAGACTTTGGGAGTAAGAAATGGCAGAGGAAAGGTAACGAGCTAGGGGGCGGGGCTTAGGAGGGGACAGAGCTCCCTCCAGACACGGGACCAGGGGGAGGGCAGTGGCTCAAGGAAGTATACAGACTATGAGACTACAGACCACGGAGGGGGGCGGGGTCTGGGAGACGGGAGCAGAGCCAGGATACGGACAGGAATCAGGAGCGGGACGTCGGTGGCCATGTTCGGGGCCGGGGCCGGGGCAGACGGCAGGGGAGGGAGGGAGGCAGGCAGGCAGGGCTGACTCAGCTCACAGCTGCCACGTGGGCCGGGCCAGGCCGTGCAGCAGCAGCGGCGAGGCGGCGGCGGGCGGCTGCCAGCCAGCCCCAGCGAGCTGCGGCGCCGGTGACCAGTCTGCAGCGGCACACTGACAAAATGGCCGACCGACCGGCGGGCAGACCGACAGGCGGCCAGGCGGACCGACCACCGGGGGATGACAGCCACCAGGGCTGCCCGCTGCTCTCCCCTGAGGACAAACCTCTGCCATCAAGGGCAGCCGGGGCTGCGTCTGTGCCCAGCACCGGCCATGCTCTCTGCCGCTCTCGCGCCCACACTCATAGATACAGATAATGAAGTATTGTAATAAGCGGTTGACATCTAAAGTGCTTATGGTTCCTGAAGAATATTCAATTTTTCAAAGTTAATCAAATGGTATTCGATATTTCAGACTGCCACAAATGTTTCAACGGTACGCCAGGCAATATATACGGCGAACGAAAAGATTCACGTCGGAGTGGAAATGGGAAAGAAAATAGCGCAGGAACAGGTGGCCAGGGGGGCCATGGCTCGGTAACCGGACAAAGGCTCGTAAACTTAAGGTTCGTATGGGAAAAGGTTCGTCAGCAAAGGTTCGCATTCAAAGGTACGTATCGGATTATGTTAGTATGGGATAAGGTTCGTAACGGCTAAAGTTCATAATGGAAAAGGTTTGTATCGCATAAGGTTCGTATTCATAAGGTTCGTACCGGATAAAGTTCGTATACAAAAGCTTCGTATGCTGAAGTTCGTAAAGGAAAAGGTTCGTATTGAAAGAGGTTGGTAAGCTAAGGTTCGTATGAAAAGGTTTTTATGGGAAAATGTTCGTAATTGTAAAGGTTCGTATCGAAAAGGCTCGTAATGGAAAAGGGTTCGTCATGGAAAAGGTTCGTAATGAAAAAGGCTTGTAATGGAAAAGGTTCGTAATGGAAAAGGTTTGTAATGAAAAAGGTTCGTAATGGAAAAGGTTCGTATGCCAAGGTTCCTATGACAAGGTTCGTATGTGAAGGTTGATATGCAGAGCTCTGCTTCCTGCGGGTTCTGATCTCGGTCATCCGTCCATTAAAAAGTTATAAATTTATAACTACTAAATTTATCAAACAAATCATTTTCCTTCACGACTTCAGCATGTGAACCTCTTGCGTACGAACTTTTGATTGCGAACTTTATCCCATGGCGACTTGCCTTCGTGACCTGATGAGTTTTCGCTTCGCTGAAAACTTAAAACGCTGAAAACTGATTTTGAAAAATGAAAACTGGCTTAAAGTTGTCGAAGCCCTGTCAAAAACTTGCTTAAATCTAGATGAAAACTTGCCAAAAACTTGCTCAAATCTATACGAAAACTTGCAAAAAACTTAACCCGCGCCCCGTTGGGGTCTGCCGAGAAACACCACCCGTTGGGGAGGGAGGGGGGGGGGGGGTTATCAGCCCCTGCTATCTCAAAAACTACTGGACCGATTTTCAAAACGCAAACGGCATCGGGTAGCTCCCCACATGGACTTTCCGAAGAGCATGTGAATTGACCTCAGGGTCACTGATGACGTCACAGGTCAGGTCAAGTCCCCAAAATTGGCCCATTTGCGCTTACTGGCATTGCCGTGCGAATTGGCGACATTAAACGCAGAAGCAGCCAATCTATCGGCATGGATCATATTTCTATCACTTCAAAGTACCATAACGAGCCTTTGGTGGTCATGTGTCCAGTGACGGCCATCCCAGGTCACGGGGTCAAAAAGGCCAAACAGATTTGTTTGGACATGGGGTGCGGCAATGCATGTTTTTAGGTGAGTTTTCATCAATAGCGCGAAAAATGACACTTAAACATCGTTTTCGTGATGAAAATCGGATGAAAATGAAAAATCGGAAAATCGTCGGAGAGCATAGAAAAGTGGTTGATTTCGACTTATAATAGGGGATAACTCCGTCATTTTTGAAGATATTGACTTCAATTATTCTACACGTGTTCTTTGGTCTAGGCTGCATCACAAATGTTGCGTGTTTGAAAATTTTGAAAGTGTTTGAAAATATATCAAAAGTTTAAATTTTGAGTTTAAGAATATATAATCTTTGATGAAATAAACATTTTGAAAAACCGAGATAGCAGTATGATGACCCTATCAATACTTAGTAGTTTGATGCCAAACATTTGACTTTAGCATTATAACTGTGAGTTTGACAGCGATTTCCGCATACCTCTATTTTGGGTCCAAATTCGCAGAACATGACGTCATTCTGACGTTATTGACGGTCGACTGGTCGGACCCTTCACGGTTTTCTTCGGCCAGGATGTGTAAAATTTTTGTCCGCATGGCTGTACAAAAAACAGCGGCGATATACGCCGCCGTTTTCCCGCTATCGACGAAAGACCAGAGGGGGGAGGGGCGTTTCGCCCCCCACCCAACGCAGGTTAACGCTTGTCCAAAAATCTTATTTTTAATTGCATACGAACCCTCGCATACGAATCTCCGCATACGAATCTTTGCTTAAGAACTTTTTCCATTACGAACCTTTTCCATTATGAACCTTTTACATTACGAGCATTGTCCATTACTAACCTTTTCCATTATGGACCTTTTACATTAGAAACCTTTTCCATTACGATCATTTTCCATTACGAACTTTATCCCATACGAACCTTTTCCATTACGAACTTTATCCCATACGAACCTTTTCATACGAACCTTTGCTTACGAACCTTTTCCAATACGAGCCTTTTCCCTTACAAACTTCGGCACACGAACCTTTTGCATACGAACTTTATCCGTTACGAACCTTATGAATACGAATCTTATCCGATACGAACCCTTTCCATTACGAACTTAAGCCGTTACGAACCTTATCCCCTACGAACCTTATCCGATACGAATCTTTGCATACGAACCTTTGCTTACGAACCTTTTCCCATACGAACCTTATGTTTACGAACCTTTGTCCGGGAAGCCAATAAGCCAATATAATCTTCCAGCGCCCGCTTCTACCGCCAAAGTTTGTTATTCTAGCTCTTGGAGATGAGATCGTAAGGGGGCGGGGGGCAGACTCCCCCCCCTTTCAAGGGCACTAAAATTCGAGACCCCTCCAGAGCGCGTGTTAAATAGACGTCAATGTGTTCTACGCGTCAGTGGTTACCATAAAATATTTTTAAAGCACGTCTTATATTACATATCTGATAAACGTTTAGAATCGCAACCGACAGTGACCACATAAAGATAGTCCTTAACTCAAGGGAAGAAAATGCTAACCTCGTTCACCAAATGCCTAGGACTGTTTTGGCACTGAAAAATAATGGTTGCACCTACAGTTTACACTGTATGTACTACCTTTTCAAAGGCTTCTCGAAGTGTTTACGCATTTCCATACTCATAGGTCAGGTAAATTATTTCATATGTGGTTATTCTCGATTCTCGACCTTAAGCTTGTCCCGCTAACTTGTACGGACAGTCCGTACAAGTTTTGGGAGGTTCACAAACTTGTACGGACACTGTCCGTACTGTCAGTGGTGGTGGCGACGCCCATGGTTGGATGAAACCACTAGAAGACAAAGTTCGATGCAATGCCAGCTTACCACGATGTCACAAATGGGGATAATATGGTAAATGGCACGTACTGCTATATGCGCTTAACATTGCTTACACTCTAATAAATTTCACCACCAGCTAGGTGGTAGAATTAAGCAGTGATTCTGAAAGTGTCAAGGAAGTCTGACGATAGGTTTTCGGTAAATATTGTTGAAAATGTTCTCCAAAATCTCCTTAGTCTTACAATAGGAGGGTGGGGGAAAACGGCACGCGCTGCCAAACGCGCTATCGATTTTTCACACTAGCCCAACTGGCGTCCCCCGACAGAATCTAGATGGCCTAATGAAGCACAGATTCTGAAATTTTCCAGAAGATCCATCAATACGTTTTCGCAAAGATAGAGTTGAAAAGCATACGCCGAAGTTCTCATTGATTTATAATGGGCTGAATGGGAAAAACTGCTCTGCCAGTTTAGCGCTGCCACGTTCGCTAAATACTTCTTCACAAAGAAGCGAAGCCATCAGCACGAGATGCACAGATTCTGAAATTTTCCCGGAAATATAGTGACACCTTTTCGGTAGAATAGAGTTGAAAATTGTGAACTCCCCATAGACTTGTAATGGGAAATGACGCCGCGCGCTGTTGCACGCACCAAAGACTTGTCACGCTCTAGCGCACCCCATCAGCAACTAGATGACTAAATGTGACAGACACTGTGAGAATCTCCCCGTAGTTCATCGATACGTTTTCGGTAAAATAGAGCAGAAAGTTTTCGCAGAAATCTCTATAGAATTATACTGGGATGATGGGGTAAGCGGTATGAGCTGCCACACGCGCTAAAGTTTTTTTTCCAAACAAGCGGAACCTGCCAGCACTTAGACGGCCTGATGAAACACAGATTCTGATATTTTTTTTTGAAAACCATTGATACGTTTTCTCTCAAGTAGAGCTGCAAATTTTACGCCGAAGTCCCCATTGGCTTATAATTGGGATTATTTGGAAAACGGCACGCGCTGCAATACGCGACAAATATATATATATATTTTTTTAAGCGTCGCTTACCAGCACCGGATGGTCTTATGATACACAGGTTCTGAAATTTTCCCGGGTATTTATCAGCACGTTTTCAGTAGAATGGAGTTTTATAACAACTGAAATCCCCGTAGACTTACATATAATGGGGAAAAACAGTGCGCACTGTTACACGCGCTAAATAGTTTTCCCGCTCTGACGTATCCCACCAGCGACTAGGTGATCAACGTTGACAGAGATTGTGAAAATTTCCCGGAAATTCATCGATACGTTTCCGGCAAAATAGGGCAGACAATTTTCGCCGAAATCTCCAGATTTATAATGTGATTACAGGGAAAACGGCACGCGCTGCCAAGCACGCTGAAGGATTTTCCCGAACTAGCGAACCATACCAGCACCTAGCACCCATAGATTCTGATATTTCCTCGGAAATCCATTAAACTTTTTGCAACGTTTTTTGCAAAAATAGAGTTATGAGTCTTACGATGAAGTCCCCATTGGCTTATAATGGGGAGAATCGAAAAAACGGCAGGCGCTGCCATACGCTCTGATTTGTTCCCAAAGTAGCAGAGCCAACCAGCACCAGATGGCCAGATGACGCACATATTCTGGAATTTTCTGGGAAATTTATAGACACGTTTTCGACAAAACAGAGTTGAAAATTTTGAAATCCCCATAAGTTTATTATGGGAAAAATGGCGCAAGCTGCCGCACACGCCAAAGATTTGTCTCGCTCTAGCGGACCCAACCAGTGCCTGGACGGAGGATTTGACAGGTAATCTGAAATTGTCTCAAAAATGGACTGTTACGATTTCGGTTCACCACAATACCCTGCTGCCAATCTGCCCAAATATGAAAAACAACCACCGGAGCACGGCTCAAGTCGCTTTTCAATAGAAAACCTCAATTGCAAGCAATATACCTGTTTTATTATTGAAACGACAATCTTCGGTTACCCAGTAGACGATATTTCATCCAAATTTGAGACGTAGGGTGTTTTGGCCCTGCCGATCTGTCCTGGAACGTTCCAGCCGTGAGAAACACGCCATTCTTTGAAGGAGGGTCGCTTGTGAGGCTCGTCTGACCCTGGGCCGTGTCCTCCCGGCTTACGTTCCAGGCACGTTCACGCTGGATGAGGCGATGGACTGGATCGGCTTCGGGCGTGTGCAGATGCTGCTGGGCGCCCTGCTCGGCCTCTGCTGGCTGGCGGAGAGCATGGAGGTGATGCTGCTCTCGGTGCTCTCACCGGCGCTGCTTTGCGACTGGCGCGTCTCTGACTGGCGCCAGGCCCTCATCACCACCGCCGTATTTGGCGGCATGATGATCGGCCAGCTCTTCTGGGGCTGGTTCGCCGACAAGCACGGACGAAAAACGGTGAGAGAGCAACCAGAAACACATATACAAACGAGATGCTTTAACCCGCGCCCTGTTGGGGTCTCCAGTCGAACGCGCCCCGCTGTAGGGGGAGGGGGGGGGGGTAAATTGTACCCTCCACCCAGTCTTATCTCCCGAACCACTGGTTGCAGCGAGGCGCACAAGGCGGCAAACGAAAGCTCTCCATGAAACGATTCTAAAGCACGCTTAAAAATGTATTGACAAGGTCTAATTTTAGGCTAAGGTCAAGCAAAAGGTCAAAATCACAAGTTTGATATTTATCGGCTACAGAGATCAGACTATCAACAGCAGTGAGTCCAAACTCAGCCAAAAATATTTCCATGTGTAAAAGGTACTGCTAAGTTATGAGCTTCATACTAAGCACAGGTCAAGGTCAAGATCTGGTCACTATATGCAAAAGTTCCATAGAAGCCGTGTGACACGTGTTTTATGAGTTGCTTCAGGCGTAGAAATCGATGGTAACGGTCATTTTACCATTTGATCTAATTTTCAGTGAAGGTCAGACTCAGGACAAGGTCAGGGCAAAAGAAGTTATATTTTGAAACGCATACTTTTTAATGAGAAGCACATGTTATTGAATCAATGCCGTCCCAGGAATCAAATGGTGTTATTTGCTTTGACGTACGTTACCAAGAAAAGCCAAAAACAGCAATAGAAAAATGACGTCATCAGAATGTACGTACTTATTGGAGTAATTTCTAAGTCAAAAACTAAGATATTGCTTTTAAATTTGACATAGCAATATCTCGTATGCAGTTCCATCACATATATGCCGTTTTTTGCAACTGATAACTTTTGGATATGTAACCTCCCTCAACTCTTTTTTTAATTTAAGGAGTAAAAAACACAAAATTTCATAAATCTGAGATAGCCAGTTTAATCTAACACTTAAAAGGCAATGCACATTGCAATTATTATTCTGGTTGTTTGTTCTCAAATGCTGTGTGGGTTGTTCACATATTTACATTGCATGGTTGGCAAAGTTGCTATTTCCTGGCATGTATTTTTCAATTTTGTTTACTCTTTTGAATTTCTGTACTCTTTGAAAAGGAGAATATATATATATGTATATATATATATATATAATTAAAGCAAGTGTGACAAGTATTTTTTTAAAAATTTGGGGTCAAAATAAACAATTTGAAAAGCCGAGATAGCCATTTTTAAGACAATGGCATGTCCGTTCTTATGACGGCTTATTTTTGCATTTTGCTTAAAAACTCAATGTTTCATGAGCGATCAAACATTTGCCAATATTTAACCAAAAATGGCCTGACATGACGTCATTCTAACGTAATTTTCCCCAAAAATTTCTCCAAAATTCACCGGCCGATTTTGTCAAAACTTCCTAGAAAGACGTCAAATTGATGCCACATAACCCAGTAAACATGCCGACGTCGTGCCGATGACCACCCAACGTCGGCTGGATGTCGTCCCACTGTCGTCCCGGCGTCGGCCCGACGTCGGCTCCAGAGTGGATATGTCCGCATATGCCGATGTTAAACCGACATCTAGCCGACATCGGACCAAGGTCGGCCCGACGTCGGCATCTCGGCACGGAAAAGCAGCTCTGCATCCCAACATCGGGCCGACGTCGGCCCTACGTCGGCTCGACGTCGGTCCGCTGGTTTCCCGATGTGGAACCGATGTCACACCGACATCGGGCCGACATCGGGCCGACATCGGCCCGACGTACCCCCGACATTGACCCGACGTTTGCCGATATCCGCCCGATATTCCCCCGACGTCTGCCGACTCCCGCTCGATATTTCCCCCGACATTGGTCGGACGTCTGCCGACATCGGCCCGACACTGACCCGCCGACAGCCGATATCGGCCCGACATTTCCCCGACATTGGCCCGACGTCAGCCGATATCCACCCGATGTTCCCCCGACGTTTGCCGACTACCGCCCGATGTTTCCCCGAAGTTGACCCACCGTCTGCCGACATCGGCCCGACGTTTCCCGACAATGATCCGACCTTTGCCGATATCCACCCGATGTTTCCCCGAAATTGACCCGACGTCTGGCGATATTCACCCGATGTTCCCCCGACGTTTCTCCGACGTCTGCCGATATTCGCCCGACGTTCCCCCGACTTCGGCCCGACGTCCACCGATATCCAACCGACGCTTCCCCGACGCATTCAAATACCCACCCGAAGTTGCCCCGACATCGGCCCGTTGTTACCTCCGCGTTTTATAGCATTCGAATACTGATGAAAAAGTTATTCGAACACGTATATATTGGTGTTCACCAATGCTTCATGCCGTAGACCACAGCCGCACTTAATAATCAGCTTAACAACATCACGGCGTCTGCAGGTTCCAGACTCGGAGAGGTCAACAAAACACTTGCTTGAACAGAAAACTTGCAGTGACAGTGCAGTGCAGTACCACATCAACTAGTCAATAATATACATTCTAGAAACAGTTTACAATGGTTAAACGCATGTCAACATTACACGGCCACATGTTAAACATAACTAAATAGCACACCAAATATCACAGCCTTCCGCACATACGAAATATTGAAACAAAATATCAACCGGCTACTCTGCCGCCTCGAAGGCAATCTAATGTATGTAATTTCTGAGTCACAACGCCGGGACACGGTTAGAGGGAGTCTAATGTATGCAATTTTTGAGTCACAAACAACGCCAGGACACGGTAGCAGGCACGCGGAGGCGACCCGCGACCGCCGTGCTGCATCCGGAACGGTGCGGTCGCAGCCATGGTGATCGCCCAAGTCGCTCAAGGGGCCGGCTCCTTCCAGCCTCCTGGCACGCGATTGGCCGCGTTGTGGAGCCGTTGTCGCACCTGGCGCTCTAAGGTGTTCCTGCCTGTCTGCTTGGTACCTTCGGGTGGCAGTGTCTGCAGGTTGAAAGGCAAAGAGACTGTGTCAGACTGATGAACCAGACTAGGTCATACGCATTCAGAGGACGACAGAGTACACATTTGGCTTGTGCTTTTGGCCGAAGTTTGATCACTACTCAATCGTTTGCACTCTTGATTTCAAGATCACTTTTTCGAACAACGTACGAAGTTGAGAAGGTACCGCGCGGCCTTACCTATATGCATACGGAAAATCCTCAGTTAACGATAAATTAAAAATGTAGATACGAAAAAAAAAACATCAAATGAAGATTGCAAACGATTGAAAGTAAACGTTTATATCTCATCTAGCAAAATTTCAAGTATGTTGGTTCCCATGAGCCTGTTTTTTTCCTTTGCACCAGATAGGTTGAACGAGGTGGCGAGCTGGACGTCCATCCATCGAGGCATCCAGCACCACACGGCTGCTCGCATGTCCTGTCGCCAACGTTAATCCGGAAGGCTTTCTGGAAGCAATAGTAAAAGTAGTTAGCAAGTACTTCAAAATTACCATCAGCACGTTACATTTCCTTTAGTACTTTTTATTTGACTATAAGAGGTCAAAGAAAACCGTCGGGTGTCAAAGATATCGGGTGTCAAGATAACCGTCGATGTGCACAATGCTGGCGCATTTGGTAGCTTTTATAATGCTGTCATACTACCTGGTGACGTCATACAGTGCTACCATGTGTTGTTTACATTTTTCGGCAGGCAGGTACCATTAGTCAAAGATTACCAAGAAAACACCGTCAATAATATGTCGTGAACTTCTGCCTACTTTGCGCCATCGGTCAATGTCATCACTACTACAACTTTGACTTACATTAGGAACGGTCTTGAAGGTGCGCCCAGGGGTGTGGTTTCCTATATCTTTGTGGGTGCCCTGGCACCCACAAAATTTAAAGGGGCACCCACAATAGTCTTTCGGCACCCACAATCAAGAAAGTGCTCAAAATTAATAAAATGATCAAATAATTAAATGCTTCAAATTTCGCTAATGGTCAGGTTTACGAGATACCTGTTTGAAGAGTAACTTTGTACAAAAGTTATCAATTTCATTTTTCTGGTCGTTATGATCGTATTTTATTCTGGATAAGATGCAGAATGCATTGCCATGAACTATCAATAACTGAACATTATTTAATATATATTCAAGCTGTTAGACGGGATGGACCGTGTCCAGGTATATGGGGCAAGCAAAAATATAATCTCTAAAATCTGCCAGCCAACCTGGATTAGGTACCTACCCGACCAAACCGTAGAGGTCAGACAGCAGGACTAGCGCAACAAGCTCCGCGTAGCACGGACCCTGACCTCAGGAGTATTTCCCATACAAATTCGGACTCAATTTTTAGATACAAATTTAACCCTTACATAACCCTTCTATTTTTATTGTGCATGATGCTTAACCCGCCATTGGTAGGGGGGCGTTTTTCGTCCCCCCTAGTGAACTTTACTAATAGCTCAAAAACGAAACAACATATCAACGTGAAACTTGCTAAACCTTATTCGGCATCAATTTGACACCTTCACTAAATATTTCAAAGAAGTCCGTCGAAAAGTTTTTGAGAAAATGGCGTTTTAGTGACGTCATGTCGCGCGATTTTCGGTCTAAAATCGACAAATGTTTGAACGG
>JARFNZ010128234.1:0-11515 GCA_031763405.1 Balanus nubilus
GAAAGAGGAAGGGAAAGAGGAAGGGAAAGAGGAAGGGAAAGAGGAAGGGAAAGAGGAAGGGAAAGAGGAAGGGAAAGAGGAAGGGAAAGAGGAAGGGAAAGAGGAAGGGAAAGGAAGGGAAAGGAAGGGAAAAAGGAAGGGAAAGGATGGATGGATATGAGAGGAGGAGAGGGAAATGAGGAAGGGAAAGTAAGAGAGGGAAAGGACTAAGGACGGGAGGGAAAAGAGAGGAAGGACAGGAGGGAGGGAGGGAAAGTAGATGCAAGAAAGTGAGGGAATGGGGCGGGAGGGAAAGTGAAAAGGCAGAGGATAGAGGGATGGGGAGTTGGGGAAAACGAAAAAGAAGGGAAAGCAAAAGAGAGGGAGGTAAAATGAGAGGGAAGAGAAAGCGGGAGAGGGTAAACGAGACCGACTGCCAGTGACCAATCAGTGACTTCATCAGCCTCTTCAGTGACTTCACCTGCCCCTCAGTGACTTCATCATCCTCCTCTTCTCGCCGCAGGCCCCGATGACGGTCAGGACAGCATCTTCTTCATCTGGCCGCTGAGTGTGGTTCACACGATCGACGAGCGGTCACCACTGTACCAAATGTCGGCCGAGGACCTGCTGCACCGCGAGCGGTTCGAGATCGTCGTCATCCTGGAGGGCACCACCGAGTCGACGGCGATGACGACCCAGGCGCGCAGCAGCTTCATCCCCAGCGAGATCCTCTGGGGACACCGGTGAGTAGCGGGGGAGGGGCGGATGACGGGGAAGGGGGAAGGACAGGAGAGGACAGGGGAGGGCAAGGGGGAAGGACAGGAGAGGACAGGGGAGGGCAAGGGTGATCAGTGGATAAGAGGAGGGGGAAATGGAGGAGAGGAAAGAAGCGGACAGGGGGACAGAGGAGGACAGGGTAAGACAGTGGAGTACAGAGGATAAGGGGACAGGGGGCAGGAGAGGACAGGGGAGGACAGGGGAGGACAGGGGAGGACAGGGGAGGACAGGGGAGGACAGGGGAGGACAGGGGAGGACAGGGGAGGATAGGAGACGACAGGGGAGAGCTACTAGGACCGGGAGGGACATTTCCTTGCCAATCTTGTACGGAACATTCGCCTGCCATCGATTGTTCAACTTTAGATGTCTGTCCAGCACAAATTGTCACTCCCGAGCCTAGCTCCGTAGGGTGGGAAGTAGAAAGTTGTTCCAAAATTTCCAATCAGGCAAATGTTGTACAGCTACTGACCACTGCAGTTCCGCTTTTCTGATCCCGACTGCGGCAAACTTCAAAGAGCGGTTATATGATATGCATGAGCTTCAACAATAAGTATGCTGTCAGGTAGATATGCTTGCTACGTACACAACACACATAAACATGATCAACAAATGTCAATGTCGTATACACCTCACGAGTGTACTTGTAAGTAAATGAGAAGACGCTTTCATGACTCACTTAACGCCATTTCCATTGCGACCTGTCTGTTTCTCACGTCATCATGCTGAATACGTATATTGACCTGCGATCTTCTTCGCATAATGAAGAAGCGTGTCCTGTACCAGTTCCCTACATGTGCCGTTACTGTTAGGTGTTACTCCGTGAACCGATACGGGTTGAGCCCAACCTTATGGCTCAGTCAGTAAACCCATCACGGGAGCAAGCGTTTAGTAACAGTTTGCCACTAAGCGAACTCCTACTAAGTTCACCTTCTGAAGATATATTTGCGGAGGTATCAGCCAATTTTGTGAAAAGCACCTGAATCTCAGAAGCGTCATTCTGAGACCAGCGAGCAGCTGACGCCGCAGTGATTTCCAATGCAGTCCGTCACCCCAGTGGACAAAGGTCACAAAGTCGGGCGGCAGCACACCTGCGACAGCTGGGTTCACCGTGGCGGCACTTCGGCGAGCTTCCGTGAACGTCAGCTCTAGCCTCAGTCGTATCGCAGCCACGTTTCAGTCCTGGTACCGTCCCGTGCCGCGGCCTCGGGACCCAGACTGCCGACCGGCCGCCGTCGTCTGCCGCCGCCCGCCGCCGGCAATTGCCGCCCAAATCGACTCGTCGGCACGGGCATTTTCCGTGTGATCTGCCGAATCCGGCCCCACTGGGCTCCGGCAGCACGCGGCTGATAAATAATCCAGCAGCTGCCGGCCAGCTGGTCCGCCGGTGGCCGCGAACAAAGCCGATCTCCGCTGAGCTTGTTGGCAACGGCTGCCCACTCGTCCAGCCCTATTGAAAATGTCATTCATCAAAAAGTTCACAATAACTGCCAGCCAAAGCAGTCGCTCAGTGGGCTGGTCGGAATACTGATGATGGCCGTGTTCGTGGAATCTGTCGAACCCAGTGCTCCTGAGGACTGGCTCTCTAATGCGATTAAAGTTCAGAAGAATGCGTTATTAATTTCCGCGGAACATGACCAGTTTCCGGACACGAATGTATAGCTGTATGACAATGGCTTTTTGATAAATTTATGAGCAAAAGGGAATCCCCAGCAAAGGTTCGGTGATGTTATGAAAACATGCTGTATTAAGGGCTTCGAAATATGCCAAGAATGGAATATCTGTTCCCGATGTGTTTCGACCAAGTATAGGTATTTGTGTATAAATGGTTGAATAGATAACCGTATTAACCTGCTGGAGTATTAAGACGAACACGCCCCGCTGGGGGAGACAGATTCTGTTCCGCCTCCTGTCTAACTCTCGAACCAATATCCGTAGCGAGACGTGCGAGGCGGCGATCGAAAGCTCTCAATGAGAAGATTATAAAGCATACTTAACATTTTCTTCAAAAGGTCAAGGTCAAAGGTTAAGGTCAGGTCAAAGGTTAAAACCACGTGTTTCCAGATTACTGGCTGTAGAGACAATACTAACAAGAGCAGCGCGACCAAACTCAGCCAAAACACTTCCAATTAAGAGGGGATGGTATTGCTGCAGTATAATTTTCATGCCAAGCACAGGTCAAGGTCAAGCTAAGGTCACCATATGCAAGACATATGGAAATCGTGTGACGCATGTTATATGGTTTATTTCAGACGTATAATCCAATGGTAGCAATTATTTTGACATTTGACCTCAAGGTCAGGTCAAAAAAGGTCAAAAATGTCTAAATTTTGGATTTTTTCACAATAATAAACACTTGTTAGTCGTCTGATAGCGTTTTGCCTCAGGATTCCAATAGTGTAATTTGTTTTTGCGTACGTCAAAAAATGTCCAAAAGCGCAATTTAAAAATGACGTCATTCAATGGTATGCTTATTGGAGTCATCTGGGTGTCAAAAATAAAGATATCGCTTTAAAATGTTGCATGCTGATAGGTAAGAGGTACTTCACTGACATTTATTTTTATTTTTTTAATTCTTAAAATTTTAGATTTTATGGGAATTGTCCCCCAAAATGCGTTTTTTGTTGCATTTTCTGGGTAAAAAATACAAAATTGGGAACATTCGAGATAGCCATGTTGTAGAGAATGTAACTTCCCGTCTTTTCGTGGCTTTTATTTGCAATTTTCTTGAAACCGTGTTGTTTTATGACCGTTCAAAGATTCGTCGAATTTTAACCGAAAATGGTGAGACATGCGGTCACTAAAACGACATTTTCTAAAAAAAAAAAATCCGATCAATTTCGCTAATTTTTTAGAAAGACATCAAATCGATGCGTGATAAGGTACTGAAAGCGTGACATCGATATCTAGCGTCGTTTAGAAGTTATTGAGAAAATCGGTAGGGGGGAGCAAGTTCTACCACCCCAGCAGCGGAGCGCGGGTTAACAGTTCAGTGAATACAGCTATCTTTGCTGATTGTAATGGTAATTTATGCAATAATAAAAAACCTGTTAAGTTATTCGTTCCGAAAGGAGCTCACCTTCCATACAAGTAATAGCAAAACGATCCCGAGCCCGGCAAACTTGTTACCTGTTTGTGTACAACACATCAAAATTGTGCGTATATGCTCCGGCGCGTTTGGTATTACTGAGTCTTGTCTGTCGTGTAGTGCCATGTACACAGTGAATATCCCTGGGCCTCGTCTGTTGTACAGTGCCGGGTCCCCCTCGGGACATGGTGGCTGTAATGGAGCGTCCCGGCACAATGCTGATCAGCTGGCAGCCCCCGGAGCCGCCGCGAGGCCGCCTACTGGCCTACACTCTCTACCTCAGGTAGGTGCATCACAGTGGCGCAACCAGATTACATTTCGGGGGGGGGAGTCAAAGTCCTGAATAGGGGCCCCCCCATGGAAGATACGGCCCTTTACCAAGGGCCGTATTTTTTAATGGATACTGCTACTAAATATGACATATTTTGATAAAAACTTTACAATGAAGAAACACATAACCTTTGTTAAAGCGATCGGCCAGCCTTTTGATGTTGTGTAAGGTCTGAAAGACAGCCCACACCGGCCATTTGGACGCGAAATGGCATGCGATTTTTTCGCCGTCACATCGCAGCGATGTCGCCCTGTCCAAAAGTCATAATTTCGCTGCTCGCCGCGCTGGCGTAACGCAACCCAGCCAGCCAAATGAAATGTGTTCGGAGGCGCAACTTGTTATTTCAACCGTCGCACGGGTCGGAAAAATCACGGCGATATTGCGTTCGAATGGATAGTGTACGGCAGGAGCATCCCCGGCCGGTACGCTGGCCTTTCGGTCGCGATATCGCCACGGGTTGGCCGCGATACTCCAGAAATACACTAATCACGCCTCCAAACGCAATTCTTTTCACCGGCGCTACACTAGTGACATTATATTTTTGGTGAGGCGACATCGCCCTGACGTCGCAGTTAAAAAAAATCACGACAATATCGTTGCCGAACAGCCACTGTGCGGCTGGCTTGAAAGGCTCACTTCAGCCATTAAAGATTTCGGATCGTGATTCAGATATCTGCGGAGTACCCACCGCCCTAACCTATCTTCAGAGGGCCCACTCTGACCAACAAAGGATACATTTCGATTTATGAAAGACTCATTCTAGCGTAACAGAGGATCAATTTGGTCTATTCATCAGAGGACCCAGTCTATTTTCACGCTGGTCCTCTCTCCCTGAGGGCCCACTCTGACCTCCGGTGGACCCCACTCTGGTTTCCAGAGAACCTGCTCAGACGTCTTTGGAGTTCTAATGGCGCAAGCCAACTTCCGGTGGTATTCCAATGCGCGCTTTTGAGGGTTCGTCCTGCAGCCTCCAAAGGGCTCAGAACATCAAAGGGCCTTCTTTCTTCCAAATGACCCACGCTATCTTCCGTATGACCCGCTCTGTCTTCCAGAAACCCTACTTCGACCTCCAGAGGCCCATTTTTGGCTTCCGGATGTCAGCCCTGCGGATGTCCTTCAGTAATACAATCGGAGAGTAACCAAGGCGGGTCATTACCAAAGAAGCGGTCAGCCGCCAGAGTGGATCCCTATCAAAGAAGCAGAGAGGTGCCGGAGTGGCTACTACCCAAGAAGAAGTCAGCTGGAACCTCTATAAAATAATATAGAGAGTTGCCGGAGCGGAGCTCTAGCAAAGAAGCAGAAAGAAACCAGGGCGGGTCCTTATCAACGAAATAGTAAGCCGCCAGAATGGGGCTCTATCAAAGGAGCAGTGAGGTGCCAAGCGGGTCCTTTCGAAAGAAGCAGGGAGTTGCCAGAGCGAGCCTCTACCAAATAAGCAGTTGCAGACGCCAGAGCGGGCCCCGATAAAATGGCGGGGAACAGCCAAATACAGGATCCTGTTATGCATAGGAGCCTGTTATGCATAGTCGGCTCCCACCAAAGAAGCAGTCAGCCGCCAGAGCAGGCCCTTATCAGAGAGCTCCGGAGCGGGCCCCTGGCGAAGAAGACTGATGCAAGGGCGGGCCCTACCAAAGCAGCAGAAAACTCGCTAAACGGGCCCTTCTGGAGAAGCAAATAACTGCCAGAATGACCTCCATCCTCTAAAGTTCGACTGGCTTCTGAGTGGGCCGCTACCAAAATAGCGGACTGTTGTTACAACGGGCCCCTTCCAGAATAGAGGACTATTGTCGCAGCGGGCCCTTCCAGAATAGCGGAATGTTGTCACAGCGGGCCCCCTCCAGAATAGCGGACTGTTGTCACAGCGGACCCCTTTCAAAATAGCGAACCGTTGTCACAGCGGGCCCTTCTAGAGAAGCGACTGTTGTCAGAGCGGGCCCTCGCCGAAGAAGCGGTTAGCGGGCAAAGCGGGCCCCCTGAGAAATGTCGGGGGTCAGTTGACCCCTTTGATCACCCCCCCCCCCTGGTTGCGCCACTGGTGCATCACATTCACCCTCTACCTCAGGTGGGTACATTACATACATCCTCTACTTCGGGTGGGCACATACATCCTCTACCTCAGGTGAGAACCTACACACACCCTCTACCTCAGCTGGGTAGATATACCCTCTATCTCAGCTGGGTAGATATACCCTCTACCTCAGGTGGGTACAAACACCCTCTACCTCAGGTGGGTACATGCACCTGCCTCACATGGGTAAATACACTATCTACTTCTGTTTGGGACGTGTCCCTCTTCCTCACGCCCACAAAATCGGCACCGAACTTACACCACGCCCGCCACTGCAATGATAACGGATTGCTGTTGCAAAGATGAAAAGGAATAGTTTACAGATTCTAAGTTGTTTGGAATGCATGCCTCGCCCATCTTAGTACGCAGTCCAACATTTCGAACCCTCAAGCAGCGAAAGCAGACTTCAACTATATCTGCAGGACATATCTACTCGTGAGCGACTTTTGAAACTCTCGTCAGAAGCACCATATATTATGCAATATGCCTGTCAAATTTAACTGCGATCGTTCTTTTGGAGCACCTCTTGGGATCGAAAAGCACGTCCAATAGTGACGATCCTCTTTCCATCAAAGTCAAACTTTGAGTGATCTTAGAGGAGTTCTGGGGCAGAATTGTCGGCTGCCATCCTTTAATCCCAGACTCGATGTTGATTATGCTGTCGACCGTCCTCATTTGATTCGAGGAGGGCACGCCCTGGCCTGGCCAGATTAAAGGACTGGCAAGAACTAGCGGCTGACTAAATCCAGCACGGCTGATAAATGTGACTGACGTACTGACGTAATTGTGTGTATTGGTGCGGTAAATGACCAGAAATGTTTCATTCTATCGAGTCACTTCACCCGATGGATGAAGACAATGATGCGGAGATTTATCGGCCTGAAGCATCTTTGTTGGTCAGGAATATGGCCACCACGACGGCGTTTCCAAGACTTCTAGGCGGATCCAACTGAGCCTTTCAATGAAAAACAGCCTGCAAAAAGCGCTAGTTATTCGATATATGACTTCAGTACTTTGTAACCAATCTGCATTAAATAGCTCAGCGGCGAATATGATACAAGATTGTCATCGTTTGCATTGATACAGGAGAATAAACGCAACCTGCATGACAGTCATTCACAATGAATATTGCATACCTGCATCCCTAATAATAACGTGTTACGTCCTATACTTATCGCAACAGCAGCTCAGTCTTCTGATAATTTATCCATTAACAACAATATCCACCGACAAATCACGCCTATCTCCCTCTCCCTATCCCCGCCCCTGCCCCCGCCCGCAGGCAGCTGTCGACGAACGAGACGGGCTCGCACCGGGTGCCACCATCGCAGACGTCGTTCTCGGGGGTGCCGGCCGACCGGTACGTCACCTGGGTACGGGCCGAGTCGGGACGCGGTGCCGGCCCGCCGGGGCCGCACCTGCTGACGGCACCGACAGCGGCCGTGCCGGCGGCCGTGTCCTCGTTCGGCGCCCGGCTGGTGGCCCGCTGGCGGCGCCCGCTGACGCTCGAGTGCGCGCATCACGGCCAGCCGCGGCCAGAGCTCGGCTGGCTCAGGAACGGCCAGCCGCTGGCCAGCTCCGACCGGTGAGTGCAGGGGTGAGGGTCACTTCGGAACGGCGAGCGAACAGGGAAGAACGAGGAACGCGACGCAGGGTGGGAACTGGGACGGGTGGACGGTGGGTGCTGCGGGAGGGATCCGTTCCGAACGGTGAGATATGCAGGGAGGGACGAACGCGGGAGCAGCGCGTGTCGATACAGTGATGGAAACCAGAATCCAGGAGACGGATGATGATAATCATTGTTCACGAGGGTCACGAGGGTCGGCTATTGGGAACGGCCTTCTGCTGAGCTATGTCCACATCCATCGATCGAACTTCTTATCAGGATATCCGCTTCTGGATATATGACCCAATAAAAGAGTTCGGTATTACCGCATCCGACCAAAGTCAGGCAAATGTTTCAAAGATGGTTTTACCATCTTTGAAATATTTGCCTCTCTGCTCATATTGAGAAGTATCAGACAGAGTCAATCCATAAAAAAATTAAGCAACGATATTAAACGAACGGATTATGGAGGTTCGTCGTCCCTCACGGCGCTGTTTGGACCTGTCTCCAGGCTACGGTGGCTAGAGAACGGCACTCTTGAGATCAGCTCAGTTACGCAGGAGGACGACGGAGTCTATACCTGTGACGTCACCAACCGGCATGGCCGCGACAACATCACCTATGACGTCATAGTCATCAGTAAGTGTGGATTCATTCATTTACACTGTTCGTAAGACTTCTCTTTGCTTAGCAACAACATATACGTACATATAATCTACAAATAAGAATTATAGCTCAAATACTATACAACCTACAACAATACATAACATAATAGCCACCAGAAAAATGGTAGCGTTATGCTATTTTTTTCTCAAAAACATCTCTAATGTACGATTATTCAAGTAATTACAGCATCATAAGCGTGTAGCATAACATGACCAATGTATTTGATCGCTGTTCATTCTGTCAACTTGGCAGATGTTGATATATTTTTCAACCATCCTTTTCACTTATCTTTTCGAGCACCAGCCAACAGTCGATTCACATAATTTATTAACGAAGATGTAACGGTGCGGCAAATGTTATTGAAGAAGACTTCAACCGAAACAATACATTACGATTTATGTTGCGCGACGAAGTCGACCGTCCGGGGAATTTGGTAGTCTGGCCGGTTGCTATGTTGACTAGGAGGGACATACGAAATATCATTTCCACTCGTTATTAATATTGACGAGAAAAATAAAGTCAGTACACTTTGAACACACTTCGTATCTCCGCAGCCGCCCACCTTCCCTGCTATGCGGCCTTGCACCTTCCCTTCTCTGTACTGACTCTCGCTGGGAGGCGGGAGATGTTAAGACTCAGGATTTGTTAAAGGGAATGTAAGTTTTTTTTCCACTCTTTCGGAGTCAGCAGTGTTTTTGAACACAAGGCAATAAATGGAATAGTAAATTGAAGTCATTTTGCTATGTGATGTCTCCATCCACCTGAAATTTCTTACTTAAAGTTAGGTTTGCGCACCACGCGTATTTGTTTGCTCAAATAGTAACATTTAGAGTAGTATTACTTCAGACACGTTGAAACTCGACATTATTTTGTTAACATTCCCGGGGTTTTACGTGATTTCAAGTGGCATTTAACATTTACATAGACAGACAATTTAGATATGAGTGTGTGCGCCGTCACTTGAAAGGGGAAATAATTACGTTATTCTTACATTTTATCAATTTCCTTACTTCAAATTCCTTCTTCTAAATGTTACTATAGGGATTTTTCAAAGTTATTGAGTTCCTAGAGATATCTTCCCGTCCGGTTTGTAATTGCCGCCATATTCAAATCCTTTGCAACTTCTGCGTATGAGAAAATAATCGTCGTTAATGGTTACGGCGTCGTGTTGGATGGTGATTATTGCTGCTGTTGCTTATTTTTAGGCCCAGCTCACATTTTATGATGATCACAGCATTTCGTATCGTGGCCTACTTTTTTTCCATGTGCGCCTCAAGCGCCGCCATTGATGAATCCTTTATTAGAGATGAGGCAATCGAGTATTAGTGCTGGGTAAATCGGTGGCATTTTTAAAGTAATTGCAACATTCTTGTTCCGATTTCAGCTTTATTTTAATTACAGAATTCGGTATTTTTTTGTGTGTAAAATGCACCATAAATAGCAAGCCTCAAAATGCACCGTGCCATAACATTATAGCAGACATTTTCAAAACCCTTACATTCCCTTTAAGGGAATACCTCAAAACTTGGCGGTTCTGAAGGTCATGTCGATCATCGACTACAAACAAAGTTTAGAAAACCATGTGGCCACAGAATTGAGGAATAAGAAACTGGAAAGTAAGATGGACCTCAAAAGCAAGCATAAAATCATGCAGCGTCACCGTCGAGTTTGCGCAAAATTGCACCTACTCATAAAACACTATAGTCCTGACGTCACAAACAGAACGTTTTGAAATGAGAACAGGAACTTCATTGAAGGATTTAAGAAGGAAGTCGGTCTCAGATCTGTGTCAGAAGTACATATAAAAATCGAGGCTATAGGCTAAACGTCAATTTGATAGGCTAAACGTCAGTTTGTCACATTTAACTGTATACCCGAACTGTAAGAATCCGCCAGCAACCAGAAATGCAGGGCGTCGTGCGGCGTTTCACATTTATAATTAAAATGGCTTACTATCTTTCTCCGAATAACTATTCTCACAAAAACTACTCATAACACGTGGATATCTATTTTGTGAGCATCAAACAAACCAACAGTCATCTAGAAATATGATTATTTCCAGTGTCAGTTAGTGGGAGGCCGCGATTAACATGGACCCCAGTTCTGCCTTCCATCTCACTCCTCAAACTCACCACTGCTTACTGACGCATGCCGGAGGGGCTAACTGGAGCGCCGCAGCGCCCACAACTTAATTGTTTGCTTTCTGTCCTGGGAATGCCTCTTGAACACATAAAACTCTTTCAGGTAGGTACTCACGAAGGAAATAGTTGAAACGGCTCTGATTCTGGGAGGTTGTCTTCCTACACTAAAACACTGATGGGGTAAACCCGGGGAGCACCACCCCTTGGCGAACACCCCTGGCAGCACATGCCAGTGTCTGGAAAATGAAAAAGCGGAGCAAAGTAGCTGCCGTTCATTTGCCATCGTCTCTCAGCATTTGGGCAATGTGAATGAGTTTATTGGAATTTTGTCATGTGTTATACAAGGTTAAGTTGAAAATCGACGACTAAATTATAAGAATCCTTGATTTTTTCGCATTTATATCTTCAGAAATGAAGGATACCGGTCTTATCTTTGGACGTGTATTGTTGCCACTTAGAGTTAGCATTCAGCGACACAGCCGTTATTTTTTTAATGTTCGTTGTTATAACATCATACGTCATGCCATTTAACTCTACTGACCGGGAAACACCAGTCGGACCGGGCAGTAACATAGGAGCGAGTATGGATAGAAAACACGCCGGTCTTCACCATTGGTAACCGACGACCGCACTGGCCAAAAACGACAGCTAGTATGCCGGCGTATGATCAGCGCTCGGAAAATTGATAATATGTTACATTGAGCGACTGGTTCAGCAATATTTTAGTATAACTCACCTGTATTTAAAGAAAACGCACAAATAACGTCACCGATCTTGCAGAGATCTTGATCTTGTAATTTAACCCGCGCCCCGCTGGGGTATTCATCTGGGGGGGGGGCAGATTCTGCCCCCCCCCCCGGGC
>JARFNZ010128245.1:0-11514 GCA_031763405.1 Balanus nubilus
TTAGGCCAGTATTGATGACCAAAGGACTAATTTTGACAAGTGACCTCTGTAAAGGTCATCTGAGGTCATCCGAGGTCGCTTACGATTTTTTGCCAATAACTTTTGATAGATAAAAGAGTATAAGGATAGTAAAAGGATAGTACCAATGTGTTTAAGTGCCATATGAGCCGAATTAGAAGGGGGGGGGGTGTTCAAACACCCCCCCCCCCGGCACGAGGCGGGTGGAGCCGAGCACCGGCACGGCGCGGGTTAATGGGAAGGTAATAAGATGAAATTTGTTTATTACGGTGCGATTAAAACAAGATAAGGCAATCGAGTGTCTTCGTTTGCTTTACGTTACGTTAACTTTACGCTCAGTGAGGACCGGGTCTAAAGCTGAACAAGGGCAAAAAAATGGCAATATAGCGTATGATTTATTTCGAGTTTTTAGATATTTCTCAGAAAAAGACTATCTACCAAACTTTTGCAGGGACAAATAACCTAACAAAGTATGTTTTGAAGCCAAAAATGTTCATACTTTAACTGGGCTGGTGTTACGGTCACGGAAGGTCACCAAATGTCATAAAGTACAATTTTCCTATTTTTCCGGAAACGAAATCTGGTTCCAGAAAATTTCATTGGGACACCAAATTGTATTCGGAAAAGTTAATAAGTGGTGATGTTATCGGCCTCCGATGAAAGTCTCGTAACGCGACTTCACAAAAATGCTCGAGGTGATTACTGAAAAACCGCTGCTCTGATCGAGCTAAAACCTGCTCAACGTAATTCAGAGCCTCAGATTACCGGATGTACGAATTTTCGTCGAAATCTGAGAGGTAAGGTGAAATTCTGATGTTAACGCCCTGTCGATCTGTCCTGGAACGACCCAGTTGTCTGGACGCTGAAACAATCGATTTGGCCAAAATTTGTTTGAACCAAAAGCAAGTATTAAGCAAATTCTAGCCAAAATGATTGTTATGCGAACATGAGAGCATGTTTATGAGAGAACCTCTAGACAGATTCAGACATGATTGTGACTGGGTTGTCTGAACGCGGAAACGATGATGATGATTATTAGGCGCCCGAAAATCACAATCATCATCGTTTCTGCGTTGAGACAGCTCAATCACAATCGTGTCTGCATCTGACTCGAGGTCCTCTCAGAGCCTTGCTCTGCTGTTTCTCCCCGCCGTCTGGTGTCACTAACGCCCCCCTCCCATCTGCCCGCCGGCAGGACTGCACGTGCCCGGACTTCTGTCCTCAGTGCAGTGTGGAGTTCACACTGGACGTGAAGTGTAACGAAGGCCAGACGATGCACATAACCACGGCCGACCTGAAGTCGTCCGACAGCCGGGTCATGCCGGCCACCTCGCGGCGGGACGAGGACGGAGCCGACTACGGAGACTCGGACGGTACGCTGCACGTGCACAGTGCACACTCTGCTGTCGGCAAAGTCGATGTTTCCTGGTATGCATTTTGTACTCTTTTTGCACTCTTTTCCCATTTTTGTACTCTTTGAAAAGGGGAGTATAAATATAATCAAATCAAGTATGATTAACAATAATGTTTGATTCAGTTCATCCGACTGGATCATGCTCTGGAGACTTAAAGCCCAGAATACAAAAGAGTACAACTACAAAATGCATACCAGCAAACAGCAGCTTGGACAACCATGCAGTGCACACTCACAGTGCTCACAGTGTGGTGTCGGTTCAGGAGTCGCCAATATGACATTTTTCGACATATTCAAACTGGCTTTAACTTTTTTACTGGCTTTACTTTTTATACTCATGTTTCTCCAGTGTAGCCAGTTCAGCAGTTCAGTTTGACCTGAGGTTGCCTCATGATCGATCGAGGTCGCATAACTAAATATCGACTTCAAACGTTGAGCCTACTCATAACTTGTTTGGATTGTCGCCTCATGTCTGGCTCGTTGACCGTAAAGCCGACTCAAATATTTGCAGAATTAATTTAGCAAAAGCTTGAAATTGACTCGACACTGACTCAGACAAGAACACTTTTTGTCGAATCTCGAATCGGCAGTTTCTGATTCTGCACACGGTGTGACTCAGAACCCAATAAAACCGTGGTTCTCTCATTCCCTGAAAATATACCCTCAGCAACGCCTTTTAAACACAAGCAACGTAACGTGAATAAGCCGCCCAAATCCATCAAAGTCAGAAAATGTAGGTACCTAATAAATCAGCTGGCTTCGTTTCATCAAGCTGTCAGCAAAAATACACCATCAGGGAACTATTGGGTGCCCTGTGATGTATAAATGAATGTCATTGCTATTAGGTGTATTTTCTGTAAGTTTCAAAGTGACTTGCCTACTAAACGTTGAGGTTGGGAAGGCTCACAATTGTGTAAATGTTGCCCTTTCCGACCTCATCTAGATCAGTGACCTGACCTGCCTATGAGTTAATGGGTTACCAACATTTGCCTAATGGATGGACCGACATGCCCTGAAAATTTTGTCGCGATATTTCAACTAGATCATGAGTTATTAAATATTGGCCACGTCTGGACCCCAATAAGCACAGTGCGTTGGGAGAATGGCGCAAAGACGGGTCGATTGTGGTGAAGTAAGTTTGGGAAATGAGTCTGGTGTGGTGGTTTTTGGAACATCAAAATGATGCTTGACTTCAGTTATTTGGAACTGTCTCGGCATGATGGTCAATTTCCAAGTGCAGTGTGTAATCACTGAGCACTGCGTAGTACGCCTATACTTAAAACATAGTTATGTAATCCGTATTAGCAACACTGTTCACAATTACTGCATGTTCCTTTTCATTGGGATTTTCAGCATCGGGAGAACTGAGTTGAGGTTTTGTCTAACTGCAGATGTTTTTCCGGCGGCTCCCTTCTTGTGCGAGGATGGGAGCGAGTTCGCTTCAGCTGATGGCGGAACCTCGGCACACTGATCCCGAACCACGACTAGTCTGACGTTTCCCATTCCACTGACAGAGATCGTGATCGTCAAACTACGCAAGGGACAGGAGCTGAAGCTGCGTGCCTACGCGCGGAAGGGCTTCGGCAAGGAGCACGCCAAGTGGAACCCGACCAGCGGCGTGGCGTTCGAGTACGACCCGGACAACGCACTGCGACACACGCTGCTGCCCAAACCCGAGGAGTGGCCCAAGTCGGAGTACACCGAGATCGACGAGAGCCTCCGTGAGTGCCCGGAGGCAGGGGGAGGGGTGACGGTGATGGGGAGAGGGTGACGGTGATGGGGGGAGGGGTGACGGTGATGGGGGGAGGGGTGACGGTGATGGGTGAGTGCCCGGAGGCAGGGGGAGGGTGACGGTGATGGAGGGAGGGATGACGGTGATGGAGGGAGGGGTGACGGTGATGGAGGGAGGGAGGGGTGACGGTGATGGGTGAGTGCCTGGAGGCAGGGGGAGGGGTGACGGTGATGGGGCGGGAGAGCTCTGTAATGACACGCTGGGTGGAAAGCTAGTGTGTATAGGAAACCTATTTATCCAGTAATAGTCCGTTTATTTTCAAAAGACGCACGGCCCGAAGTGCAAAAGACGCAAGTGCATTTTGAAAATTGTCTTATGCGTGAAAAGCGAGTGTCCCTATTAAAAATGACCGCGAAGCTAAATTCCATTTGTATAGCATTGGAGCTATCTGGAATTCTTTGTGAAGGTTTTTTTGACATAAGCTTTGACCGTGAGCCTTTTGAAAATAAACGGGCTTTAGCTTATCGTCCTACAAGGAGATTAAAATGCGAGTTGAAATATTGGTGTTTCTGGTGAAGGGAAAATTTGGAAGGAAGGTCATTACTGGAGGGTTTCCTATATTTTATCTCAGATGTTTTTCTGAGATTTCACGCCAGTCTCATCGAAATGCCAGTATGTATATTATGGACGTTTACCTGGTATTAATGACATCATAAGCGTCCATCATGCATGGACCCTGTGCTAGGCTTCCGAAAAAGTTATGCTGCCCAGCGAAACTAAAATTGCCATGGGATTTTCCGTTTGCCATGACAATGCTCTTTTTCAAATCCATCTTTCATCCGATAGATAAGGTGATTATATATCTCGCAGAGTTCTTTAGTCTTTTCAAAGGCATACGCCTGCTTTGATCTATCAGCATCATGCCAATGCCAGCCAAAAGCGACATTCATAAGCATTACGTATGTGTTTGTATTCCGGCCAGTGTTTGCTGTGAAGGCAACCAATACCGGATGGCCGGCTCGGGATTTAACCCGCGCCCCGCTGGGGTGGGGGTAAATTTTTCCCCCTCTAGGGACCTCCCGGATTTTCGCAATAGCTTCAAAATGATGATAGATATCGACGTAAAACTTTGGGTACCTTATCGGGCATCAATTTGACGTCTTTCTAGAAAATTTCGAAAAAATCGGCCGATAACTTTTTGAGAAAATGACGTTGAAGTGACGTAATGTCAGGCCATTTCCGTTCCAAAATCGACAAAAGTTTGATCGCTCATAAAACATCAAATTGTGACGCAAAATGCAAAAACAGGTCATCAAAAGAAAAGAAATGACATTTTCTTCAAAATGGCTATCTCAGATTTGCGAAATGTTTGTTTTTTTACCTCAAAATAAAAAAAAAACATATTTTTGGGGGGACAAAGGCCACAAAATCTAACATTTTGAATTTGTTCAAAAAACGGAATATATGCAATAGAACAACCTCTAAGGTACTGATGTGCCAAATTTCGAATCAATATCTTGATTTGACCCCCAAATGGCTCCAATATGTGTCCAATCTGATGACGTCATTTTTTCAATTGCCCTTTTGGCGTTTCTATTTTATTTACGTAAAAACAAAAATGACACCATTACATTCCTTGGACAAATCTGGTCCATAATCATATGTTTTTTATTACAAATTATGATTTTTTAATCGACCTTTTTTGACCTGACCCTACCCTGACCTTTACTTTATATAGGTTCCAATGGTAAAATGACCATCACCATCAATTTCTACGTTAGGAACAACCCATAAAACAGGTATCATACGGCTTTTATGTATTTTTTGCTCATAGTGACCTTTTATGACCTGACTTTGACCTTGACCTGTGCTTAGTATGCGGCTCATACTCTAGCAGTGCTTTCCCCTAATAATTAAAAGAATGTTGTCTTAGTTTGGGCCCGCTACTGTTGATAGTCTTGTCTCTGCAGCCAATAAATCAAAAAGAGGTTATTTTGACCTTTGACCTGACCTTGACCTGCCCTTTGACCTTGTTAGGAAAATTTGAAGTCCTGATTAGGGTCATTTTGTTGAGAGCTTTCGTTTGCCGCCTCGTGCGTCCCGCTGCGACGCTTGGTTCGGGAGATACGAGGGGGGGGGGGTAAAATTTACCCCCAGTGGGGCGCGTTCGGCTGGAGACCCCAGCGGGGTGCGGGTTAAGACAGATGTGAAGGCGCCGCTATAGGTTTCCGATCACCTCCTTGCACATTTCGGGAGTTGTTACTTCTACTACTTTGCGGATGTTTTTTTTATATCTTTCAACGTTCTTGATGCGGGAGCATAACTTCTTTCTTAAACATGCCCCACAGGAAAAAATCCAGGGGCTGGGGTCGAATTCATTTGCTATGGAAATGGAAGTGGTTATTTGATGTCTACTTGTTTTTCAATCCATTGTCATTTGCACTATTTCAGTGATTGAATATTAAGTATGTACAGAATTGAATTCATTAGACGTTTCTCTTTCCAGTGGTATTCTTTATTATACCCTGCAACAACCAAAAGGAGAGCTGAGGCGACTTTTCCAGGAGGCATCCTATGCCATCGCATCATTTTCCGAGCAAAGAAGTTGGTAAACACCCATGTTTTTAGGCAAATTTGAGTTGACGGTATTCTGCTATGAGGAAAGATACTGAACCGAAATTTTGGGAACGTAAATGGGCATTCATTGTAATTATTATCGTCCATAAAACATGTTGTTATCAACACTATTACCAGAGTACCGCGACTTTAGAAACAGGTACATTTTTCTGCCGCACCCTGTATTTATAACTGACGTCTTGTCCTTACTACAAGTTGTATAAATGCAATACGCAGGTTTACAAAGAAGTTGACTGTATTAAGATGTATACAGTCGTGAGGAAAATATAGGTATATCTCCCAGGTCTGGTTCGTTTTCCGGCATAGGGCTTTGGTCGCGTTCATATGACTGATTGTATAACACACTGCGTCTGGACCCGGTTCCTTTATCCCTGGTGTATTCTTCAGTTTCAAGAAACCCACTAATCGTCGTCCGGCACCGTTAATGACTTTTCCGGCTATCACCAAAACAATGGCAGTTACGCAAAAATCATCAATCAGGTACTGTGACAATCAGGGAATAAGAATATCGAATGGAAGACATCTGTCTTTCTTCCTATTTCAGTTTTTACAAATATTTTTTTTGTGGTACTGTGTACATCGTAAAGGATATATGTATTACCTGGGGGCGAGTATCGGTTTGGCTATTATTCATTGTACCTACTGCTTGTGCTGGAAATAAATTAGCTAGAAACTGTTGCATTATATATGATATGAATATAAAGAACAAACGCTACCGACGGAAATGAAACCTCACAAATATTAGGCTAACGAGAAATGTTTATATTATCGATTCTTCCTTTCAATTGTTTGCAGGCAGTAATAATATTTGGCTATATTCTTGGTATATAATGTCCAAAGAACACTTAATGTGCCGAAGGATGATACAAGTTGCAACTCATGCTGCACATTGGCGCGTCTGTACTGTGTCTATGCACGGTCAGCTAATGCAGCGACGCCACTCGGCCCTTTGTTACGCCCCCGCCGGCCGATCAGATCGTACAATCGGTCCGAGTCGATCGTTTGGCCGCCGTGCGTGGCCTTCGGGAGGCGCTGCAGGTGAAAGGTGTGCTGCTGGTGACTTGGCCGATTACCCGGGGACCGCCGGTGATTCCCCGTTGTTGGCCTCGGGCACTGCCGCCCATGGCTGGACACTGGACAGGGACTGCTCTTGTTTGGTGGTCCTCTCACACCTGGTGCTGATGAAGAGACGCGACGAGAGCTGGAGACAGTGTTGTCTCCACCTCATGAATGCGGTCTTCCCCACCGACGGACGAGCGGCTATGCTCCATGTGATCTTGTAGTCGCTAAAAACAGACAAAATTGAATAGCTCTAAATTCGTCACATGAGGACTAAGCGCTTCAAATATTGCAAAATTTGGAGAAAAATAGTGTCGAGGGTCATACAAGAAACGCATTAATCATAAATTAACATACAAAATGCTAACAGTAGGACATCTTCCAACTTCTTTTAGGTACTTGATAGAACACTCCACCGGGTGGGGCGAAAGACATTCCAAACATGTTGCGTATTTTTTTGAAGGGTTCGAGTGCAGGTTGATATTTGACATTTTGCTCAACTGTTCGGAAGGTTTTTTTAACTCTTGTGCAATTTTTTTAAATAAACTCATTGATTCGCTCTCATTTCATCAAATCTGAAACAAATCATGTCCAATGCAATTTTTTTTTCTCACTGCATTTTTACTTCAGCTCATCAGTGATCGTATCTCCTTAGCACGGAACACAGCTTTAGTCGTCGTTTCTACCATACGTGAAGCTTTTCCTAACGGTGTCCACAGTCCATTCCAGTCACTCCTCCTATGCAACCTCTCTATCCCATTCCTGAACACCTCCAGAGAGCTTAACTTCTGATGGCGAGGCAATCGCCCCTTCTAGGACGTTCCAGACGCAGATGCTGGGTTGTCCAGAGAGCTAACGTCTGATTGATAGGGCAACCACTCGTACTTGTTGATAAAGGCGCATTGCTCTGCCCATGACTCCAAGGGAAATATCTTTATTTTATTGCAGGACGAAACTATCTGGATATAGCTCCTGTAAGCAAGAAGCCGATGCTACCTTGTTTTTTGGTTGTTTCATCTTATTCTGTTGGAGAGGTGCTTGAATTTAAGCTATAGCTTTTGCACCGATCCGTTATCGTTTTCTTCTATTTTATACATGTTACGTTTATTAAAACAAATTGAAGTGGAACTGAAATGAACCTCAAGAGTGTGTTGTAAGCTATCGAATCCATCTTTTTTTTGGGTCTGGGTCTTCAGGAAAGGAATGTCAGTGAGAGATCTCGGACGGCGGCCTCCAGTTATAGTTCCGCCTGATCCTGTGTGATGGGTCTGTCTCTTCCAAATTTTTTGATGGACCACTTGATTTCGCTTAATGAATACGATGCATAGCGCGTGCTATTGAAATCCGGCATCAGAATATACGGGCAGATGTGTCAAGAGGCAATGCAAAAAAGGACGTGAATTGCCACGTTATTTTCGAGGTGCAAGAAATCACGATTTAACATACGAACTGGTACAAACGTTTGCATATTAGTGAAAAATGTAGTATTATATCATTTTCATTTCGGGTTTATTTGTCGTGTACTTCAATAGAGGTACAACTTTAAGTTCGGAACGTTTTTTTTACCCCACCGGAGAGTAGAAGGTTTAATAATAGGGAATATGATTAGAGGGCAATGACCATGTTTAACCAAATTGCCTTTTTCTGTCGAACACGCTAAAATCGGTCCTGCGATTACTGCTAAATATGGTCCTACAACCAGTTCCATTAAACTTCCTCTCCTTGGTTAGATTGCGGGGCTATATTACACAAAAAATGTTTGCATATCATTGGACGTTGAGTGCTTTTAAAATAGAGCATCTATTGCTGCCAGTATAGCGCATACGTTACATTGAGTTTTGCTTATCGCTACGATCAGAAATGGCCGAGAAGAATTTGTTCGGTAATGAAATTGAACCGTGCAAGGGTTTATCGAAGGGAAACCCTGCTTACTGGCAATATATGAACAGAAGTGGGGGTATTATAGGTGGACCATGGATACAATTGTTTGAACTTCAAACGAACCGATATACGTACATACATACGTCAGTACCTGCCTACATTCAAGCAGGAGGTGTAAAAACAGACCCCCGGTTTAAACGAATCTCACGGGAGTAACTCCAAAGAGCTGAATACCGGGACTTGCGTCACATTACGAGAGATAGGAAGCTATCTGATATTCCAGGTCCTCACGAACGGTACGTCATCAGTGATCATAGCATATTAATATGTTATGCATACCGTTTCCCAAACAACTTGCAAACAATCTGCCGAAACCAAGTGCACATTGATCCTGCGCCCGTTTGTGGTACATGAATTTGCGAAACTCGTGAATCCGCAAAATACCTAGGGGCTCCGCGAACTCTCAGCAACTCTTGTGAATCCGCGGAATTACATCTCCATTATGATGCACTTGCACCATAATTAAATGCACCACACTTAGACCACGATTGCCTTAATTTGTGGTGCGCCAATATTGGGTGAGCTCACCATATTGTTCCATGCAGTGGCTCATGTCTTGACATGGCTCGTTCTTCGGAAAAAAATCGATCTCTCTTTATCAGTGTCTATGGTTAAGAGCATTACTTTGAAGGATTACAAATGACCTTGCATTTAAGCCGGGCTCAGGGCGTCTTATCCACTGTCGAGTATTACTTATAATTTACCACAGTACATGCATGGTACCAGCCACTCCAATCAACAACAGACATGCAATGCTCCGAAATTTGTTAACGAGATGCTGGCTACATGCAACACTATGGTGTTTCGGTTGTTCTTGTAATACCAATCGCATACTTCTGAAGGGATTTCACAACCAACATTGATCCCTCCCTTCACAAGATAAATCTCATCGTTAACATTTGTTGACGACGAGCTTGGTTTCGGGGCCGTTTAAGTTTACTCTCACTTTGCTGTGACGTGAGTTGTTGACATTCACCAAAAAGGAAGAAGACTCATATCCTAGCGAAATCTTACTCCGTCTTACCATCCACAACATAAGTTTGCAATTGCAAGCATGCGAAGTATGAAGTATGAGGGGGTGACATGCCTTTGTATCCGCTCACATGATCTTGATACGTTTAGTTTAAATACCCATAATTTTCAGGTAATGAACTATGATATGACTAGACTACACTTGATATCAGCGGCAGTGGGACATACTTCAACGGATATTTTAGAATGTTGCCGACAATTTGCGTAACATAAACACAACCAAACGTTAACGCAAGTGCAAAAACCAGTTGTCTACAAATGGTTTCAAAACGCGAGGCAAATACCGTTGGTTTCACAATTTAGCTGATGGGGAAGTACAATGTAGCAACACCACTTCACCAGGAAACCAGGACATGGAAACACGTGTAGAAATCGTACCTCGCGACATACGTGACGCGAAGAGATGTGTGGTTAGTCGTCTTTGGCAATACCTAACTCTCTTCACGCCACCATGACGGAGAGCGTTAGTTTCATGATAGTGGACCGAGACAGGCTATGAACGGGATATGCATATTTTGCACGTTAAGGCTTCTGGTGGCTGGTGTGGGGACGTCCATTATTACAACACTTTATAGGCAGCTGTATATTGTGCGACGTTTGTAAAACTGTGCTTCCTATCAGTTTACACCATGCCTTGTTATCCAGTGAATTTCAACGGAAGACAACACGGTTCACCAAGGTGCTGAATGAGACATTTTCCAGCCATGGTCTGAATAAGCTTAAATGCCATCTCGATAATTGGTCCGGGGCGTAACTTGTGACAATGACAATTTCACAATGTCCATTGTAACATGTAACAATGGACCCCTGCGCCCTCATATGATGATCATTGGGGACACTCGAAAGCGCACTTAGTTTGCCAGCGTCTGACGTCAAGTCCACATTTATACTTGCAGTTTCTCGCCTCTAAAGGTCACATGAAGACAATCATGTCGAGCAGTGGCTTGAGCCGGGCTTAACTTTAGAGCTCTGTGCGCGGCAACAGATGGAAAAGTAATGAATGACGTCAAAGGTTCCATAGTCCAAATGTCATATGTCTCTCTGACGCTTTTGCTGAAATTGGAGGTACTTATACAGCGGTGCAGAGAGCTCTAATGTGACATAGAGTGAAGTTCAGCCAGGAATAGTTTCCTGTATGTCCAAGCATGTGCACTATGCAGTATAACACGTATAGCCGATTCGAGAGGGCCAATTTCCAATTCCATGACAGATGTATCATTTGATGTCATGGTAATCCTATCACTTTTGCCGAGAATGACAGGTGCGGATCAGGGGTGTTGTTTTATCAAAATGATTGTGGGTGTCCAAACTGAAATGAGTCTTGCAACACCTTAGTTGGGTACTCCAATTCATTTTTTGTCGTAGACGCGATAAACATTGGTGTTGTTTTTGTACGTTTGCTTATTGCTGCATGTTTGACAAGTGATGGAATAGAAAACGGGCATGGGCCCCGCTACTGGGGGAACAGGGGTATATCCCCAACTTTAATAATTTTTAACAGTAATTAGGTACGCATATGGACACTGAATGGAAAAAATGACTTCAGGAGGCTTCCGTCCTCCCAACTAGCGAAGCGTGGCGGAGCCATTGAGAACGGCAACAGTCTTAACACGCGCTCTGGAGGGGGGCAAAATATGCCCCCCTCATGTTTTTCGAGCATAGCTAAAAAACGGCGGCGCGC
>JARFNZ010128267.1:0-11513 GCA_031763405.1 Balanus nubilus
ACTGATTGTAGGGAAAATGTTTTTTGCGATACAAAACAGTAGACACACTCCCTTTAATGTAGTCCATTTTATAACTTATAGGAACCATTCTTGTTCAAAGAGGGCTCAGCCTCCCCCTGGGAAGGTCATTCTGACGTGTTGTCCGTTGAGGCATTCTTGAGGTAGCCCCGGCCAATGTCGAAGGGGTTCCGTCCACTTTTGTGTCTTTTTAAACCTTTGGTTGGCTTTGTGGTGTCCCCCCCCCCCCCCCCCCCGTTTATCAAACCCTATATCCGCCACTGCGCCTAGCGATGGAACACCCGGTACTTCCTAATATGCAATGTGCGATCGAGCGTGACGATTGTGGTATCGTCTGGCTGCCCGCCTGCTGTCGACCTGCCATTGGCCTGCTGTAAGCCTGCCGACGGCCTGCTGACCCATAAACGGATTGGGCGAGGGCGGCCGGCCGTCGACGGAGGCAGACGGTCGCAGCAACAGCCAGAACAGCCGGCCGCCGAGGCCCGTGGTAGAATTCAAATGCATTCAGCGCGTCGCCCAAGTTTAGTGTGTCGATCGTGGATGGTTTCGAACGCGCTGCGGGGGAGGGAGAGAGAGAGGACGGATAGAGGGGAGGGAAGAAAGGAAGAGGGGAGAGAGAGAGAGAGAGAGAGAGAGAGAGAGAGCCGGGGCTAAGTGGCACGATGTCATGCCCACCTACCTTTCGAGAGGAGCTGTGTGACTGTGTGTGTGTTGCTGAATGATATAAATACGTAGTAAAGCAAAGCGCTACGCAGCCCGCCGGCAGTGGTGGCCGCACCAGATTGGACTCACGATGTGCCGCTGACTGCGACTTGAAGGCTGAGGTAGCACCAGTACACACTACACAGCACTGCAGTGCCGTTTGGCAGCCAGCCCGTGCAGTCCTGCAAGCGGCCCTTCGCTTGCCAGTACAGAGATCTCAGCGAACGATCATGGCAGGCCTGCAGGCGTGAAAGTGGTTGATTTTAGGCTACGGGGTTATCAAGCCTTTCTCGAGGAATGGGCATGCAGCGAAACCTTGGTTTTGCCTGTCCGTGCTCAGTGTTCATTGTTGAGCGAGGTATTTCAATGATTATTAAATTTGAGCACATGCTCTCATACGTACAGCATTTTACCCACTCCTTCTCAAGTACAGAAGTTACTTAGATCTGCTAGAAACTCAAAAAGAAACCCGAGTGCTCGGTTGATATGATCAAGTGCTGATATTAGCCGTCACGCCGTTCAGTGGCATGCTGCTCCGTTATCTGTCGAGTGTCGAGGCTGATTGGTTGTGTTGACTCCACAGTGTCGAATCGGTCACCTTATCTGGGAGATCTATCTGACGTTGCAGTTGTCCTATATTGTCGTACGACTGCGGTAACTGTACTTTGCTCTGTCAGCTGTCGCAGCCCCCTGCCGGTCTACCCCGCGGAGTTATCCGCGCGCCGGCCTCCGTGTCTGACGTGAGTGTGCTGCTGCTGCCCCGCTGACCCTGTGCGCGTTTTGCCTGACATGGGTGCATAGAAGATAATACCGTGCGTTGCTCTGCAGTCTTGCGTGCACATGCCCTGAGGGCCTGGGCCCTGAAGTGTCCGGTGTCGTTGCGGTTTTGTTCATGCGGTTTTGAATTGACTTGACCTGACCTGACCTCTGTTTCTGCTCCACAGACGGCGCCGTCGGAGCGTTCGTCCGCCGCCTGAGCCGGCGGATCAAGCGGGCGGCCATGGCCTCTGACGCGGCCACCGTGCTGGGCCAGGTCACCTGGTCGGAGGAGGCCGAGCCTCTGCGGGAGCTCCTCAAACGCCACCCTCCGCCGCTGCTCGTCAAGGTGGCCAAGGGTCAGTACCTGAGCGCCGCCCCGGGCGGATCGCTGCTGCTGACCTCTGGAGGTCGCCTCCGCCGGCTGGTCGCCCAGTCGGTGAAGTTCAAGGACAGCCGCCGATTGGTGCCCGTTGGTCCGAAGCTCCTCGTACCGAACACCTTCGATGGTCTGTTCGAGATCCTCAGTGAGGAGGGCCGCTCGGTGCGCGCGATCGAGAGCGTCGCCGAGCTGGCGCGTCGCTTCCCTGACTCGTGCATTGCACGAGACAGCTGCAAGGCATACGTTTCGAAATCCGACAATGTTGAGACCATTACGGAACGGTCGCGCACCATCCAGAGTGGAGAAACCCTCGTGCTCGTCGGAGAGGTGGTGAGGCCGCGTGGTCGAGGTCAAACGCGCTTCCTGCGCTGCTTCGACGCCAGCGGCGAGAACGTCTACCTGCCGCACGAGCAGCGTGTGCGCTTCAGCGCCGTGGCCAAGGAGGAAAACATCAGCGGAGTGCACAGCGTGTCGAACCTCCTCAACAAGAGGCTCCCGCTGAACGTGCGAATGATCAGTGGGCGGCCACCGGACCTGTCGCGACTGGGCAGCGCAGCGCCGCCGTTCGCGCCCGAACTCCGCCTACACACCACCTTCGGGGAGGATCTCCTGGTGGCGGCGCCGCTGTCGAAGGACGGCGCGCCTCTACCGATACCGCCGACTGCGCCGCTTCGGGTCCACACCGCCACAAACACAGAGGCGCTGTCGAGGCTGACGGAGTTCGCCCGCCTCCAAGAGCGCACCGCCGCCGCCTGGGCGGAGGTGGCAGACCGTATCCAGCCGTTTGACTTGGTGTTGCCGCCCGAGTCGCGGCCGGACGCTAAGGGACGAGCGCCGCGACCGCGCGGGTACCGCCGATCCATGACCTCGCCGATGTCGCGCATCACGAGCCGACACAGCGGCGACCCCGTCGACGAGTTCGACGAGATCGACCAGATCTACGACTACGTACGCGGCTTCGCGCCGCTGCCTCGCGGTCTGCGTCAGGCGGTCTTGGGAGGCGGCGGCGGTGGAGGTGGGTCGGAGCGGAGGCCCGACCCAGAGCCGGCGCCGGCGGACAGCCCGCCTGAACCGCCGCCCATCGAGACGATTCCCTCACGGAAGCCGGGCCACATGGCGCCCGCATCGCACACACCAAACGCGCCACACGCGTCGCATACGTCTCAGGGTGCGCAACATTCATCACATGCGCCTCATACGCCCCAGAGCGCGCCGCGACCTGTCAGTGTCGAGGTGCGGCACCCTGGGGTGTTCGTGGCGAGCTTGGAGCGAGCCGGCGTGAGGTCAGCACCGCGCGACCGGCGAGTCGCCGAGAAGCGCACCCGCGAGCCCACCAAGCCGCCCAAGAAGAGCATGGCGAAGGACGAGGGCAAGCAGTCGCTGAAGCTGTTCGCCAAGAGCGGCAACGCCAAGCCGAAGCCGCGGTTCTTTCGCCACAAGAGCGCGTCGCCGCTGAAGAGTAGCGGCGTATACTACCCGCTGACGAGTTCAGCCCAGTCGGCCGGGCCGTCGCCGATCTTCAACCTCCGCTACAAGTCGCTCAGCAACCTCGCCATGGACTTCGACACGCTCAACTCGAGCAACTCGGGCGGAAAGACGTCCGGCGACTCGGGCGACTCGGCCGTCATCAAGGCAAAGCTGCCCGAGAAGAAGTCGAAGAAGCTCGGCAGGCCCAAGTCGATGTCGAACCTGCTGTGGGACGCGACCAACAAGCTGACGCCGGCAGTGGAGATGTACGTTAAGCCGAGTTTGATTGGTGACCAGGAGCGAAAGATGCGGCTGGAACCGGGCGTCTACAAGCGCCGCAACTCCACAGTCATGCTCAACAACAAGTATAATAATCAGAAGAAGGTCGGCACCCTCTACTTGTAAGGTGAGTCCAGGTCGTGAGCGCTGGTTGGTGATGTGTATATACGAGAGACGAGACTCGTGTAAACGGAGACTGAGCTTAGTCAACAAGTCACTCGTATTCGTTCAATCATAGCGGTGTCCTGTCCCATTTGTTTATCACCAGATGGGTGTTGCGGTTTGGCGTGGTATTGTGACGGTATGAGGTGTCTCCGCATACTGTTTTTGTGATCTCCACTGTTATGTTTCTGTCGGAATCTACGTCTGTGAAAACTGTCTTACTGATCGTCGGCGCTATGACTTCCTTTGGACGTGCGACCGCGGCACTGTCCCACTGTGCCGTCCGTGTGGTGTCCTGACCCTGTCCGCCGGCGTGGGTGTTGTTCCTCCGCGGTCGGGGTCCTGGGAAGTCTCTAATGACTCTGATCCATCAGCTCCGGTGTCAGAGGCGAACCGTTATCCGGTGGGCGGCTCCGATCGGCGCCGGCCACTCTCTGTCGCCGCCACTGGCTCCGTCTCCGTCTCATGTGTCGCTCCTTCTCCGTCTCACGTGTCGCTCCTTCTCCGTCTCATGTGTCGCTCCTTCTCCGCCTCACGTGTCGCTCCGTCTCCGCCAGTCCCGCGGCTCCTTCCCCGCCTCGCGTATCGTCTCTTCCCCGCCTCACATATCGCTCCATTGATCCGTTCAAGCTAACTCGCAGGAGTGATGAACTATCGGGTAAGCTCAGCCGGTACTGCACGTTGGACATGCTGCGAAGTGCGAACAGACTAGAGGAGCTTGGTGGAGCGACGAAGGCGTCGACTCGGACAGAGAACAAACGTCGAGGCTGGGATGTGCCGAGTCCTGTTAAGCTGCTGTTGATTTAGGTGCTAAGAAGCCGATTCTAGCGTTAAAGCTCAGAACTGGACGTTGCCTGTGACGCACGTAGGGCACTGATGCGGATCGTGACAGCTCAGCAAACTCCCGCCGTTAAGTCCTAGCCACCCACCGTCCAGCTGGTGCCCCAGCCCTGCCAACGATGCAGTTTCGAAAGCCTCTCCTCTCGGAACTTGAGCAGGCGCTCTAACGGTGCCGTGTCCGAGAAAATGTGTCCCGTTCGCTCGCGTGATATACGGTCACCGCGAAACGTACATTCTGGCCGCAGAAAAACACGTAGCAATTCGGGATCGCACCGTCCCGCAAAGGCTTTGTTCGCGGCGTGACATTCTCACGGTATTGTACTTCGATAAATGGAACGAGTTTAATTATTTGGAGGAATTCCTGGAAGATACGAATTCCTCTGCACCGGTCCTGGGGAAGCTCATTCAGGAAGTAATTTCGGGTACGTTTAACTTAATGGCCCATTGAACTTTGGAAGAATAGCCATCAAGTAATGTGACAGGCCAGTAAATCAATACGGATATGTGGATATCGCATAGTTCATTGCAGCGTCATTTGCGAAATGACATTGTCCAATTTTCAAAACTCTGAAAAACGCGTAGATATATTCTCGTAAAATATTTTTTCGACTTAATACGTCAAACCATTTCGTCGAAGGCAAAGCTGTTCGATCCTAAACCCAACGTCGGAGATGGTTAATGTCCATTGCCTATACGGCACCTGTATCAGTAAGCATGTGACATCCACGTTGCAGTTTGTCAGCCGCCATCAGCGACAACGCCGGCCCATCATTCCACGCCGAGCATGATGATCAGTGAAAGCCGTGTGCACTGATGGGCGTCGCCGCGTCTGCCGGGCTGCTGTCGCTTCCCTCACCTTCGCCCCACCCCCCACCGCTAACTACCGACCACCGTGGCCGCGCCGGCGGTGCGGCGGCGACGTGCTGCTGCCATCTGCGGTATCACGAAGCACGGCGGCGCTGCAGCGCACCAAGACCGTCTCAGCAGCACCGCAGAGCGTCAGAACCGCCTCAGTGCGCGGCGCCATGGCGCGTTTCGCCGCCTCGACCGGGCGGAGGTCAGCCGCTTCCTGCACGGAGGCGCCCGTTTCGCTTTCGTTTCTCGGTTTCACCGGGCTCACTGGCTGGCGTGCAAACGGGACTGCCGTGTGTCGGAGGTGGTGCGGCGGGCTGTGCGTAAAGGTGGTGTGGTGGGGGCTGGGCAGGGCAGGGCAGGGCTGGGCTGGGCTGGGCGAGGCTCCTGAATCGACAAACCGGCTGGCGATGAAAATGGACGCGAAAAACCAGCCGCGTCCTGGTCCGGTTCGATAAGCCGGGTGTTTTACCTGTGTATTTGGTAGACCCGGAGCTAAGTATTACGATTAGGGTACCGATTGTTGGCTACATGTCACTTTCTGTTTTCACTTCTGATGCATGGACTGGCGCTTTCTTTTATTTCGTTACATTTGCTGTACTTCATGTTGTTGTTGACTACTTTGAGCGCGGGCTATTTTTTGGTTTTGTTTGCGGTAATGATTCCCAAAAACGGTAGCTTGCGCTTCTGTTATTTTACGCCAACATGTGCAACCTCCCTTCGTTTTTTACTTTCTTTCTTCCACTACTTCGTCTCGCCGGTGTCATAAACAAGTGGCATCACCTGATCAATACAAAGGGCTCGGAGTTGTCGCCGTCTGAGTAGCGGCAACTTCTGTTAGCACTGACAGGGAAGGGAGAGCTACGACCTGTCCCATCACTGCCGGACCGTGCTGGGGGCGTGGGGGGGGGGGTGTCAGGACCGGATACCACGCCCCTCCCCTCCCCTCCGGCCGCCGGACCTGTAACGGTGCCGCTCCAGCACCACTGCCCACCAAACAATGGCCGGCACGGGCGGGACGGCCCGGCCCGACAGCTCACCCGTCCGCTGAACCCCGCCCGCCGTCCACATCCGTCCACATCCGCCCACTGAACCCCGCCCACCACCGCCTGACCGCCGTCCACATCCGTCCACACCCTGTCCACATCTGTCCACACCTTGAACACCTCCATCCGAATCTGCCGGGATCCGTCCACACCAGTGAGCGGTCGGTGGATAGTGGTCACTGCTCAGCGGTCAGCAATCAGTGGTCAACGGTAACTAGGCAACGGTCAGTAGAGGTCGCAAGCAGCGGTCAGACTCAGATCAGCAGTCGGCGATGTCAGCGGGGGTCAGTGGTCAGCGGGGCATCGTCCGCCCGCCACGTGCCCTGTCCATTGTGTCCGAGACGGCCGGCCGCCCGTCCGGACGGCTATTGTGTCCGGGCACACGGCGGCACACGACGGCACACCGCGGTACACCGCGGCACACGGCAGCACACGGCGGCACACCGCAGCACACCGCGGCACACCGACGGCACACGGCGGCACACAGCGGCACACGCTGTGGCGGCAGTGACGACGGGCTGCAGCCAGTCCGCCGAGCAGGGGCGGCAGACACTGAAGCGGAGTCCGACTCATCCGAACTCAGACCGACTCGACTCTGAAGTTGGATCACACTCATATCGAGCTGAACGCAACAGGGATATTTGATCTCTGCTAGCAGCGCTTTATTGTGGGGCATTGTTGTATTTGTATGGTAATACATCCATTACCAATCAATAAATGACGATTGTATTTCTTGGCAGGAAACTTTTGATGTGTCTTCTTTGTTGGCCGGCGAAAACATGTATCCGATTTAAATTAAGTAGTTTATAGCTCTATGAAGACAAGCTATTACAACAACAACGCAACCACACACCTGGTATCTTTTCCCATTCCGCCCAGTTTCTGACGTTTCGCCTCTGTTCGGTTTCGCTCCAGCTCCCTCACTCCCGCCGTCGAGCGTGAATATTACATGGGCGGGGCCGGTGCGGTGCGGCTGCTTCCGGCGTGCCGCGTCGCGGGGTGCCCCGGCGCCGGCTGACGGACGGGTCGCTCTCGTGTCTGCCTGTGTGCTGTGCCGTCAGCACCCCTCCTTCCTCCCCCCCCCCCTCCCGCCCCGCCCCGCCTCAACGGAGAGAGAAGGCGTTCGGCTTGATCAATGCGGTGGGTCGCTTCCGCCGCCCCGTCGCCACCAACGCCGAGCCATACCATGGTACGACACGGCACGACACGGCATGGCACGGCACGACGCAGCACGGCACGGCACGACGCAGCACGGCACGACACGACACGACACAACTCGTCGAGGTGCGGCACGGCACGACATGGCACGACACGACACGACACGACACAACACGGCACAACACTGCACGACACGGCACGACACGACACGGCACATCACTGCACGGTACGGTACGACACGGCACAGTACGACACTGCACGGCACGGTACGACACGGCACGGTACGGTACGACACGGCACGACTTTGCACATCACGACATGACGTGAGACTCGGTCACTGGGCGCTGAATCAATGTTGACCGGGAGGGAGGGAGGAGAGGGGAGGGGAGGGTGACGAGGACTGCGCTGCACTGGACCAGGTCAGAATGTATGTCAATCCGAACCGTCGTGTCGCAGCGTGGATCGCCGAAGTTAGCCCTCCTTCTAAAGCGTGGACTGTAGCTACCAATTTTAAACGGCTGTCGTGAATCAATGAATGACCAATCGCTGCGGAGTTGGCAGAAATTATATGCGCTATGTCCACTTCACATTATTACTATCATCTGACCTCTCCTTCCATTGCTACGCATCATTGCTATGTGCTTCTGCCATCACTTCTAACATCACCTTCACATTCTACAGATGACCTCTGTCTAAAAGCGAAATCGCATCACTTCGGCTCAAATGTTGCCCAATTTGGAGATTTAAGTTTTTTCACGGCGAAAGCATCCCGGGTCAAAAAGCAGGACTGAAAATGTGGCCATGGGCAGTGGACGAAGAGAGTTAGTTGATTGGCATTGACTGTCTGGTCTTGGGTAAGAGGCGGCTGCAAAGTAAGGCTTAGCCTGTCTGAAGTTAAGCTGGATCAGCACCCACGAAAACGCCAGTCAATGGCGACGGGAAAGCCAGCCGGCCGTGGCTCTCTCCTGGCGAAGCGGAGGCTACGATGTGGCCTGTCCAACTGAAGTACTCTGGCGGAAACATTGGTCGTGGCCAGCTGACCGCTGACTATAATACCAACCGCTAGACAACGCATGTCGCTGGCCATTGGCCCCTGTATTATATTCGCCCAAATTATTCCAAACCTGCAGCCCACCGCCTTCCCGCGTTGTCTCATCTCGTCTCATCGTCTAATTAATTAACATAGAATGCCGCGCGATATGATCGGCTATGCCGTGCGCGGGTTCGGAGCGTTATCGTGTGTCAGTGCTGATGGACGAGAAGGTGACCATTGGCCGAGACCCGCGGGCCACGAGACGATCCTGAGATCCTCGGCTCGGCCCGCGATCCTAACGTACCGACCGTATCCGTTGGTCGCTCGTGGCACCTCGCGTGACTCCTTTGGTGATGGTGCCTTGCATCTTTGACTGGCCTCACGGGGAGGATATCGAGCGACGTTTTGTCATTAATGCGAACTGGTTGCCCTCTTCCGATTCGTTAAATCGTTTCCCACCTTTGTATCTCCATTCCCGCTCACCGCATCGTTCTGTCGCCCTTCTGTTAGTTGCGTGGGTGCCTGCCTCTCCCTCCTGTTGACAATATCTGCGGACGCTTATCGAAGGCGACACTATCTCTCTCCGATCGGTTTGTTGACATCTCTGAAGGTCCCTCTGCTGCCTGGACGGTGGTGTTAACCCCTCGCCTGTCCGAGCCCATCTGTCATCCTGTTTTCTCCTCTCCGACGGTGACAGTTGACGCCCGGCGTGTTTTTCACACTGGCCACCGTCACGTGACCGGGTGACAGCAGGTGACAGGTGACCGATGACTGGTGTCAGGTGGAGGTCGGGTGAACGATGACCTGACCTCGCGGCTGGTCGTGGTCAGTTCTGAGCACGCTGGGTGGGGCGTGGACATCCAAGGCGAGGTGGAGAGAGATATAGAACCTTGGTGGGCGCTGCCCGAGTCGACGCAGCTCCAATCTTACCTGGTCAAAGTTTAAGTCAGAGTGTCCTACGCCATTCATTTCGTTTTGCTTGATCGGATGACTTTGTCATCAATATTGAGCGATTTTCCTTCTTTGAAGTTGGACGCGCATAAGCTATCCAAAGTCTTCTAAAAGCCTGAAACTCCCTAGTTAATCTGGAAGTAAATTTCCAAGCGTCGTTAACCGCTGTGGCATTGGAGACGCAGCCACACGTACAGTGAATCACGAAGGTGCTTAGTGACGTCACTAAGTGCCTAGTGACGTCACAGAGGTCTGAGCCCCCCACGGGTCAATGCTCCGAGTGCGTTGTTGTATAACGCATGGCTGAACTTTGGTGTCCCCAGTCCTTTTAAGTGACATCCGTTGTGAGTGGCACTTGACATTCTCGTGGCCTGCGTGCGGGACGAGTCTTTGAAAGGACGTTCTTTGAAAGGTCGTGATGGCCTCTCTTAGATCCGTCTGTGTTTCTGAATGTAATCTACCCTGTCCATAAATATATGTGTTGTGTTTGTATGTAATGTGTAATGTGCTTTATAATGTGTTTATGTTTCAACGTAACATTCTTGTCATGTTTAACCTGTCTTCACTGTCCTCTGTGTTGCATTGAGCTGTCTTCCCTTGTATGTTGTATGCGTGCTGCGTTTGTTCAATATCGTTCGCTGTGTTCCATGACTAAAGTTCATCTTCCGTTCGTGTCATGTGGTAGACTATCGTTCTATCCAATCCTATCCGGTTCTATCCGTTCTATCCAGAGACGTACCTCGATCTGAACTGGCACTATCTCACTTCTGTTTCTTCCTACCTTGATGTGCTATAGGATAACAGTGTATTTTACCTCCCTTTCTCCTTTCGTCACAGGTGGGCGACGACGTCACGTGCTTTCCGCTGCTGCCATGTCCCAGGCCGGCCGCTGCCCGAGGCGGTGACAAAGGTCAAAGGTCAACGAGACTGCGCAGCATCGCTCCACCGAGGCAGCGCAGCATCGCTCCACCGAGGCAGCCTCCCGGCTCGGCCCGGCGCAGTCAGTGTCCAGAAGTAGAATGCCCAGTCAAAACCTCATGTGATCGTGCCGTCCATGGCAACAGTTTCAGCGCCGCTGTCCGTGAAAAGGCGTGGTTGTGTGCGCGTGAGGGTGTGTGGGTGTGTGGGTGTGTTTACATGGTTAATGTGTTACACTGATAATAAAAGGGGGACTGGAGATGTGACGAATACCGGGCAAGAAGTCATGAGGTATCATGTTCGAAGTCCCGGGATGCTGACGCTTGTTTCAGTGGAGCACACTATGCGATGTGCTCGAAGGCAACATAGCTGACGTCAGCTCGGTATCCGATCCCGAGATATCATATCATATTGCCGATAAATTGTCCGTTATGTGTATATAGTTGTCTAGGAGCAGATTTGTCGGCGATTTACCAATGGTGTTAAGCCGTATGGACCATTGTACGTCGCATGTGATCTTGTTCCCACGTTCCCACGTGTTTTCACGTGGCATCGCCTCCCGGAGGATCCCGCGACTTGGCCGCATATGACTCGCTGATATGCCGCTCTAAGTCGCGGGTCCCATATGCCAAATGTCGTCATCCTCAGTCCGAGTCACTCGAGTCGGGTCAGAATATCGCCGACAGCCCTCGTGTTCCGTGCTGGGAGCAGACGAGTCGAGTCGACTGGAGACCGGGCAGTGAAGAATGCCCGTGCCTGGTCGGCGTTGACTTGGTACAGGGGGCCGGATCGGCTTCAACACCGTGTATTGTGTTTGTGTATACGCCATGCGATAATATAATGAAAGGTGGTGAAATCTGAGTTTTGTTGTATGGCTTAACACTCGCCCGGTCAGGGCATTTTTCATAACGCGGACAGTTAGGGGGGGGGGGGGGGTGATACGACCCCC